>JAVTVY010049295.1:0-23933 GCA_036873755.1 Hanleya hanleyi
CCTCAACGGTTTCCTGGGCTGCCCGACGATGATTAGAATAAACGGTTCAAAGCGAACATGGCCGAAGATGGAACTTTCTGGAATGGAGACTTCTGATTGGACAAGAATACATCTAACGGACAGGAACGAATATGACAGATGCAAATGGTGGCCTCTAATTGGACAAGAGTGTTCTTGTAACACCAAGTGGATAATGGAGATATTGACCAATGTTACGTTCTTCGTGGTTAAACTGACCACCACCCCCATCGGATGAAAGTATTCACCCATGCACTGATAGATACTCAGAAATCAGAACATGGTGAAATAGCGATGTACATACATAATATATATAGGAACGACCAGATAAATGCCCAACCTAGCTGAGTCTACTTAGTTCTATCTTCCTTCTTTACAAATTGATATTGCCACAGTAACAGGCTTTATCTCTGTATCCATTGTCTTTTATATTATTTTGTTATTATTATGGCATTTGCCATACTCTATATGTGAGAGAATAGAATAGAATAGAACTTTATTTATGCTAATCAAAGCGCCCGCAAGGAGTCAACAATCAAAACATTACAAAAATTTCAACATTACCTATCAAAACAGCCCACCCCTCATTTTGCTGACTCCCTCCCCATACCCGAGATACATACCACTAAACAATATATCATGTAATATACAAGTACCATACACGGTCTTTTAACTACTGGTTTATATTTTGTTTTGCTTACTGCTGGTGTCACTTCGGAAGATAGACACTTTATGTAGGAACTCAGCTACAGCTAAACAAATCAGTGGACTCTCATTGCTAAGTATCCAGGTAAATTGAGTCGAGCAATAAAAAGAATTGAATTGACTTGTTTGTATTATTGAAATTACCTTGTATACGTAATATATAGTAATTGTTCACCTGAATAAAACATTGTTTCACGTTCTCTATCAGAATTCACGCATTATTTATTTGTAGCCGAAAAATAATGTTTTCATCAAACTGAGAAATACGAAATCTTTCAGACTTTCAAGGAGGGCCTTGAAGACTGTCGAATTACCCACACCACCCCAAATTTATAAGCCGATATTCTATTCTGTGAAAGCTGGATATGAAAACGCACTGAGTCACCCGTGCACTCGCAACAATTCGCAACAGTGTAATGAAATGTGTTCATTATTTAGGCGCTCATTTTCTACGACCTATACAGCCAACGTGGTTTATTAATATGCACACACATATCTTTTTCTTATAGTTCATTGGCTGAATACCATCTGTTTTGCTACACCTACCCCACGTGGGTGTATGGGGGGGAGAAATTCATCTACCGTCACACCCCAGAAACAGAAAACCGCTGGGGTGTCGACACCATGACACCAGGAAGAGCCAGGAAACATGTGTGTGTGCCGTTGGCCGAAATCATTAGCTTGATAGTTTAGTGTTTTCATTTTATCCATGTGGTAAACTGAAGACCGGATTTATACCGATGGAAATATCTGTGAATTTCGAAAAAATCAGTGACAAGCCAAGAAACAGAAAACCGCTGGGATGTCGACACCAAACCAGGGAGCATGTGTGTGCCGCTGACCAAAATCATTAGCTTCATAGTTTAGTGCGTTCATTTCATCCATGTGGTATACTGAACACCGGATTTACCGATGGAAATATCTGTGAATTTCGAAAAAATATATATGGAATGAGATTCGTGGTGATACCCATATTTTTTAGGATACGAATGCATCGTGATGAAGGCTTCATGGTGTGTTATACCCACCTAGGAAAAAAACAGCCCCCAGATATGCATCAAACGCCCGGGAGTATGGAATATAGGTATACATCTGGACTAAACTCTTTTATCAGGTAAGCTAGATTTTAGTACTATACTTGCGTTGAAACCCATGCAGACAACCTATTCAAATTTCAATGCATTGGCAACATAGCGTCGCACGAAATATACGATACGATACGATACGAATTTTATTACGATCAAAGTAAACGTACAGTGATCAAGGGGAAGTAACTCCCAACATAAACAAAAACACTGATTTCAGCAATTATAAACACATACACTGATAATATACGCGCCCCTGTTGACCAGGATTTTTTTATACTCCCACAACAACAGACAATTTGAAGACAATTTTCTAGCGGGGTCTTTTCTTGAACATAATTGCTGTAATATACTCTTCTTTTTGTGGACGCTAAATATAGGGGAGAAAATGGCAACATTGTGACCAAACCATAACAGTTGACAGCTGTAAAAATAGATACCGTGGCATAAAATGAGAGAGAGAGAGAGAACATTTCAATCTGCCAATTTTCGAGATGAAAATTTTTTCTTGACGAAATAGAAATGAACGCGAATCTATATTCTACAAAACATTTTTCTTGACGAAATAGAAATGAACGCGAATCTATATTCTACAAAACACTAGAAAATATTAGCGTAGGTGAATTTTTTTAGACTCATTTTAGACTGTTTTGTGCTTTCATCGAAAGTGAAAACACATCTCGAAAAGTGTGTAGCAGTGTCGATATAAATCTTCAACCTAGATGTAAAAATAGATACCGTGGCATAAATTAGAGAGAGCATTTCAGTACACCTCAAAAAAATGAAACCTGGACGGGTATCCTTCATCTCGAGGGTCGCAAGTTCGATTCTTGCTTTCATTATGTGAGTATGTGTTGGACATGTGATCTTTAAATTTTATTATCACCAGACTAGCTTGAATGTTTTATGAACGCTAAATGTAGGGGGGAAAATGGCAACATTGTGGCCTAACCATAACAGTTGACAGCTGGAAAAGATGTAAAAATAGATAAAAATTAGATAGTACAGCTCAATACACCTAAACGGTATAGTTCAACCCCGCCCCCAGCCCAACCGTACCCCACTGGACCAATAGTGGCTCCCCTAGATGCCAAAACGTCTATTTCCATACCCTTGGTCCACCGCGCATGCGCAGAATGACGCTAGTTCAACCCCACACCCAGCCCATCAGATGCCCCCTCACCTAGGCTTCACATTGATACCTCACTCGACCCCACTGGACCAATAGTGGCTCCCCTAGCTCCAACACGGCTATTTCCATATCCTTGGGCCACCGCTCATGCGCAGAATGCCGATATTTCAATCCCACACCCAGCCCATCAGATGCCCCTTCAAGAATGCTTCACTTTGATACCTCACTCGACCCCATCGGACCCTTAGTGGCTTCCCTAGCTCCAACACGGCTATTTTCATACCCTTCGGCCACCGCGCATGCGCAGAAGGCCGATATTTCAACCCCACACCCAGCCCATTAGATGCCCCTTCACATAAGCTTCACTTTGATACCTCACTCGACCCCATCCGACCATTTTATCTAGGGACTACTTTTTCTCCGCGGAAGCTTTTTCCCGAGACCGAATCACCGCCAAAACCGCGGCCAGACCGCATCACCGCGGATGAATACATCCAGGCCGCCATCTTAAACCCACCACCCACCCACCACCACCACAGCCGCCATCTTAAACCCACCACCCACCCACCACCACAGCCGCCATCTTAAACCCACCACCCACCCACCACCACAGCCGCCATCTTAAACCCACCACCCACCCACCACCACAGCCGCCATCTTAAACCCACCACCCACCCACCACCACCAGCCGCCATCTTAAACCCACCACCCACCCACCACCACCACACATGACCCCATGTGACACAATACTCGCTTCTGATTGGCTGTCGCGTGACGTCACAGAGGTCATATGCAAATTTTTGGGGGCAAACGTCCTCCAAATACGCTTTGTATACTACTTATATAGCGACGAACAACATAAATTTCTCTCTAACTCAAATATCTAACAACAAAATTACATCACAAATCAATCGTTGTCGAACAATCCTTAATCACATATCTTATGATACTTTTCTGTCAATGCTTGTGGTGTCCATGTTAACATTATAAACACTTCACAAATCAATCGTTGACAAATAGTCTCTTAAGAGACTCTCTTCTTAACTTCATGCTCCTTGTTCTGGTGCGTTCTGAATTCAAGCATCATGCACATATACTTAACAATGGAGACCGCAAGATCGGTGTCTTTACCAGACTCTATAAACAAAACCTTTAACAGCGTCTCTTTCCTCCATAACACCATCATCATTGTACAAACCCATAGTTTGATTTTTTTTCGTAGATTTTTCAGTGAATTCACATCAGCGGTATGGTCTAAACATCTGAAGAATCATATTGTTCATGCTCTCGGACGGAGAGAGCATCATCTTTTTGAAAGAATAGTCCGCACACGATCGATAACCGGGTCCTCAACATCCATTTCTTCTGCCGAAGAACACAGTCTCCACCAATTCGGGAGGGTCCGGAGAATCCAAGCCAGAAGCCGTTCTGAACAGTTTTCTCATCTTTACGCACGACAGTCTGCACCTCACGTACCTAAACAGTCTGCACCTTCTCCCCCACCTGACTCCCAGTTTCATCTTCAATTCTCCGCCCTTCAACAGTCTGTACCTTCTCCCCTACCTGACTCCCAGTTTCATCTTCGATTCTTCGCCCTTCAACAGTCTGTACCTTCTCCCCTACCTGACTCGCAGTTTCATCTTCAATTCTTCGCTCTTCAACAGTCTGTACCTTCTCTCCTACCGGACTCCCAGTTTCATCTTCAATTCTCCGCTCTTCAACAGTCTGTACCTTCTCTCCTACCTGACTCCCAGTTTCATCTTCAATTCTCCGCTCTTCAACAGTCTGCACCTTCTCTCCTACCTGCCTCCCAGTTTCGCCTGCAATTCTCCGCGCTTCAACAGTCTGTACCTTCTCCCCTACCTGACTCCCAGTTTCATCTTCAATTCTCCGCTCTTCAACAGTCTGTACCTTCTCCCCTACCTGACTCCCAGTTTCATCTTCAATTCTTCGCTCTTCAACAGTCTGTACCTTCTCCCCTACCGGACTCCCAGTTTCATCTTCAATTCTCCGCTCTTGAACAGTCTGTACCTTCTCCCCTACCTGACTCCCAGTTTCATCTTCAATTCTCCGCTCTTGAATAGTCTGTACCTTCTCCCCTACCTGACTCCCAGTTTCATCTTCAATTCTCCGCCCTTCAACAGTCTGTACCTTCTCCCCTACCTGACTCCCAGTTTCATCTTCAATTCTTCGCTCTTCAACAGTCTGTACCTTCTCCCCTACCTGACTCCCAGTTTCATCTTCAATTCTTCATTCTTCAACAGTCTGTACCTTCTCTCCTACCTGACTCCCAGTTTCATCTTCAATTCTCCGCTCTTCAACAGTCTGTACCTTCTCTCCTACCTGACTCCCAGTTTCATCTTCAATTCTCCGCTCTTCAACAGTCTGTACCTTCTCTCCTACCTGACTCCCAGTTTCATCTTCAATTCTCCGCTCTTCAACAGTCTGCACCTTCTCTCCTACCCGACTCCCAGTTTCGCCTGCAATTCTCCGCGCTTCAACAGTCTGTACCTTCTCCCCTACCTGACTCCCAGTTTCGCCTGCAATTCTCCGCTCTTCAACAGTCTGCACCTTCTCTCCTACCTGCCTCCCAGTTTCATCTTCAATTCTCCGCTCTTCAATAGGCTGTACCTTCTCCCCTACCTGACTCCCAGTTTCATCTTCAATTCTCCGCTCTTCAACAGTCTGTACCTTCTCACCTGGCTCACAGTTTCACCTATAATTCTGCGCTCTTCAACAGTCTGCACCTTCTCCCCTCTCATACTTTCAACAGATTGCACACCTTTACGCACACCAGTCTGTACCTTCTCCCCTCTCATACTTTCAACAGATTGCACACCTCTACGCACACCAGTCTGCACCTTCTCCCCTCTAAACACTTCCAGTTCGCGCCTTATAGCCCCCACTTCTACGCACTTCCATACATTCAACAGTTTTCTCATCTCTGCGTAGTATCATGATCAGTTTTCATCTGCTCCACACTATAGTTACACATCAAAGCAAGACCATGATAAACCCAATATTTCCAACATAATAAGGCTTCACAAAGCAAGAGAAGGACCAAATAAATGACATCAGAAACATTCCATCGCATGACTGGGAAGAACAATCAGCGCTTTACACTTTACATCAACATCTACAAATTCCGTCTGATATGGCAAAGCGTCCAGCTCAGCAGCTGATCTGTATCTGCCAGCAAAAACATTTTTCGCATAACTCGAATGAACGGTGCTCTTATCCGCTCGATCCTCAACACTTCTCCAAAATTAATAATAAAATCTATAACATCATCATGAACGAATATAGTTATTCGGTGAAACTCGAGGATCAGCGAACGGGGACAAGTCTACAACAAAATCGTCGACTGACAAAACATCTTAGAAAAGAATGTCGCAAACTATTCGCTAAAATTCAACGTTTGCTCCAACGCCTCTACTTCTTCTACCTCGATTTCCTGCTTGGCAAGAAAATAAAGATCTGTTGTTTAGCTCATCGAATGACAACGACCTTTGATTGACACACTCACTGTTCTGACTAAGCAGTCACGGTTATTCGGCATGATGATACGAAGAATACAGGTAAAAACACTGGCGAGTCAATACAAGCAAAATCACCAAACGACTAATATTGAAAGGAGTTTTACAGTTACAATGAATACTAATGAGCACGAAGCAGGTACACAATGCAGCGTAATGGCTGGCTTGAATCAAATGTCAGCAAAACAAATAGATTTTCAAAGTTCACAGCACAGTAAATCCACAGAATATAACATAGAATTTCACATGCAGTTGGACGGCAAATTCACGAAACCACTGCATAAAAATCCAAACCAATCTCTATATAAATTCGCAAATATATGAAAATGAGACAGAGTGATTTAAAATAGATCAACCCCCGTATTGCATTATCTCAATGCAAAGAAATTGCGCACACTTAAGATAAACGAATCCAGACTCATTCCTTTGCACAGTTTCAGTGAACTCAAAATTTCTGATCGAAGATAAAACATTATCCATCAGATAGGTTTTATCTCTGCAAATCTCGTGTGGGCTAGACCGAGATTTTTAACAAAATGATTAACCAAGCAAATGGCTAGTTACAATGTCACGCCCCAAAGGTAAATATAAAAGCGCTTGGCGTATATAGAATAAAATAACCACCTGCCTCTTTCTTTATTCTTCGGCAAACGAGACGGACGGGGCAATTTATTATGAACATCTGCCAGCTCGGGGAGGGCATGGCATTACTCGAGTGAATTATAGCTAATTAAAACTGAAAGTTTAATCTGATGGACTCGGCCACATATTAAGTTAAAATATATTTAAACTTCTCCAATTAAAAATCCCTTTTGCCTACCAGAGCACAATTAATTTAACTAGGTTTAAATAACTACATCGTTTCCTTTTAAAAATATAAAACTTTTTTCCCCAAATTAGCAAATATGTTTCTCATTCGAGAACATTTAAGAAAATACTTAAATGAGAAAAATTGACTGCCTCATAAGAAATCGTTCCTGAAAAATTGAGAAAATGTAAGGAAATCAGATTATTGTTTTCTGTGACACCCACATGCCCTTACGTTACTATTAAAAACAGCAACATGCAGGCTAGATTCAATTTTGATTCCAAAATATTTAAAAGCAGCCCAAAATTTTTATTAAATTCTGTTTAATGAAGATACAATTATGTGTCAGCTCTTCAAAACGAAACAATTTAAGAAAAATCAAGAAAATATGTATTTATCGAAATTCAAACCGCCTCGATTTTAAGTTCATTGAGATTGTGGTTTGCAAATGCATGTCATGAACGTAATGGTCTCACTCACCGCCATGTAGATCCACAATCTTGAGATCAATATGAGAACAGGACCAGACCACAGAGTAGTTTGTATAATCTGTCTCCAGTACCCAGTAGTTACCCTTGCCAAATGGACCTGTGAAAGGTACAATTTATACAGGTAAGACATGGCCAGAGTGCCTTTATCACTGAACCTCTCCAGGGTTACCAGTAAATGAACATTTATCTCAGAGGGGCGAGACTTCGAGGTATGAGGTAAGATTACTGGAAGAAAGGGGTGCAGCGCTGGCATGTTCGGCCTTAATCGTTAGGTTCGAGAGGGAAGGATGATCCGGGTTTTTTTGTTCACGGTTTCATACATAGAAGTATAAATTATTCAATGAATGACATTCCCTTATTATCTAGAGGAAAAATTTAACTCAGAACGTTTACATCGACCCCTGATGAGAAAATGCCTGGCCATCAGCTGAAATATGCCAGTCTTTGAGTCTTGAGTGAAAGTCCTTAAGCAAACATTTTCGTGTGGGGTACGTAGCTGACAAACTTTGGAAGTCAAGATAACCGTCACTATGTATTTTCTAATTAGCACCATAAATCATTCACCCACACCATAAAATGAACAACGAAGGGCGTCTCCATAAAACGAGATTCACTTATTTGCACGGAAACTATAATATAGGTGTTAGCAAGCCCATGTTACATTCAAATCGACATCAGATGGTATATGCTTCAATGGCTCATGAGGACACTTCCATATATTATTGATGTCCAGTTCGACATTGGTATAGTAGCAGAATACCAACATATTGAGAGGGGATTGCCTGAGAGGCTACTCAATATCATTACGTGTATAATCGTCTTACATACTGCATCGATAGTTGGGCGAAACAGATAGATGCGGTTCAATTATAGCACCCCTAAGTTGCACCTCCATATCGGCAATAGGACGAATCGGGAGACTCATACCAACCCAGAAACTGCCCAATACGGATAGCAGGTATTGACCTTCTGTTTTGGTTGGTATTGACAAATTTTACCAGACATAGTCTGGATTGATCTTGGAAGAGGAAAGGAAAGATATTTGCTTCAATGGTATATTATATCCGTTTCAGGGTATTCAAAGTACGGCAAGGTTTGGAGTTCAGTTTCGCGGAACGGTAGGTTTTTCTTAGGGCTACAAAATAGCTACACTTGTAGGCTCACAGGCATCCTCCCCACAGCGCATGCTCCATTTCGCAAGCTCATTTATCATCCCTGCCTCCAATAGCGGAAGTTGACCGTCACTACGTTGCTATGACGTATGGGGGAAAACCCACGTACGCACGGTTTAGTTTGAATCCGGCCGAACAACTCATTCAGTGTTGCACATGAGCGAACTACTTTTCATATGCTCTGTTCACATAAAAAGGGAAAATAATCTCCAGATAATTCTTTTTAACGTTAGGTCAACAGATGTATTATGCAGACTTGAAAAGTAATCGAAATGTTCGGCAAACATCTATTTTACTAGCGAGGTGGTTGGCTTACATGTGGAGATTTATCTATCCTGTACCGGGACTGATTTATCGGTTACGTTTACCTGCTGTACTGGGGAAGGAAACGACCAGCTTTGCGGGCTCTCTCGGATTAGGGGCGTAGGCATCTCCAACAGCTGAGGTAACTTTACCAGTCCTGTAACACAATTTCTAGTTGAAAAATTCATAATGAGACAAGCCCCAGTAGAGTATGAATGATCCTAATTGATAGTCCTTATATCAGCGTCGGTCCTTAGGGTTGTTTTCATCTGGCAGACAAACGATGCCCGTCTGAATCAAAAAGTTAGTGAGTGGGTGATCTCTAATGAGTTCTCGAGGCTTTTTACCTCTATTATGCAAACTCGTATATTTCATTCCCCAGTGTTTATTGGAATTCGTATGTCGATATCCGAAAAGGGAGGTTTTTGTTTTGACAAACACACCACTCAATGAAATCTACATCAGACAAACCTGACCTAGTCGAGGATTGGTGGGTGAAGATAACCGACAGGATCTGTTCGATTTGATCTACTGAATAAATGGGAGCATGCTAATAGCTCTTGGTGTGGCTGAAGATATAATTGGGAAAGATAATTTAGCGCAAAATCACCAATAGGAGTCGATTAGTCATCTTTTATTTCTTTCTACGTAATATGGTAATATCACTTGACTTTCCAAGTCCACTGAATAAAATCCAGTTTGAAATAATGAGGCGCTCATTATACTTACCACTTGTTGATACCCATATTCAACACCCCAATGTGCTGATTGGGCTTAGCTGTATAATTAGCATGTCCACAAATACCACCAAGCTCAAAGGCAGCAAAAAACCTCTCGTACTCATACCAGGTACCAAGGTACTGAAATAACCAATTAGTGAGATTTATACAATTTGGTGTGTATTGTAGTTGATGCTCGTAAGCAAAGAAGGTGTCCGGTTTACCCGAGAAAAATTCCTCTTGACAGCTTTCCTCGATTTGTGCTATCGGAATGACATATTCAAGCAATAAAGTCCGGTCTCTCCCAGTACAACAAGCTGAGTGGCTAGCAGGTCCTCCCGTCAAGTAGGCTGTTTGAGAGCGTACAGCATACTCCACAGAGGTCAAAGGTCAATACGAGTCTATATCAATGCTATATACTACTGGTGTTTCTTGACACCAGCAACAACAGCCCCAACGTGTATGGTTGGCGCCGATGGACATAAACGAATGGATTCTTACATGTGACCAAATTTATCTCACGTGTAACAAAATATTGACTACACGTTAAATTTTAACCAGTGAAATGAGAGGATTTCCCAACACGTCTTATTTGCACCGTTACATGTATCAAATGGCTACCACACGTCCCTGGCGAATTTTAACACGTTATTTTCTTTATTTTACCAGTTGATTTACTTTCAGAACACACATGTAGATTTTCCGCGTTAACATGTAGCAATGTATGCAACGTGTCAAAGAGTTCATGTTACTTGTACAGAAAATAGATGTCACGCATTAAATTTTTTTCACGTGTGAATATTTTACCCGTCTCGTCCTAGTTTTACTACCACCTGTTGATTATCTTTTATATCGTGTAATGTTATTCAGTTACGTGTTAACAAAGCTAAGCCACGTGTGTGAAATGAGATAGAATGTGTAGTACTGATTTGCCACGTGTGGTCTGTTTCTGACATGTCAAAACCACAAGGTACGTGTTGAACTGTAGAATCGACGTGTGATATGCTAATAAGGCACATGTTGGATTATAATGAAGTATTCATGTGACAATCTTACAGCCAATCAGAGAGCACATCTTAATTGTTTTGGTTGAATACGCGCTATTTTTCTTGTCGGGAGTAGTAAAGAATCCGAGCCATAGTATGGATCATGAATGAATGAATGAATCAAGTCATGAATGAAGTTTGCAGGGGATTTCACCGTTTTGGGGCACTGACAGCAAGGTACAACAAAGGACAATTACGAATAATTTATATTGTCAATAAAGGTCAGGTCATCCAGAATTCGCCTAATTTAGACATGCACTGTAGTTGATTGAAGTCTAGTATACTTCGGCGAAGTTCAGTGGTATGAACCATCCTCCCCACAGCGCATGTTCCATTTCACAGCCTCATTTATCATCCCTGCCTCCAATGGCGTTGCTATGACGTATAGGGGAAACCCACGTACGCACGGCTCAGTTTGAATCCGGCCGAACAACTTGAGCTTTGTACATGAGCGAACTACTTTTCATATGCTCTGTCCAGATAAACAGGGAAAATAATATCCAGATAATTCTTTTAAACGCTAGGTCAACAGAGGTATTACGCAGACTTGAAAAGTAATCGAAATGTTCGGCAAACATTTTTTTACTATATATGATGTCACTTCCGGCGATGTGCGCTCCAAAAATCTGAATGGTGGCTGGGGTATTATTAGACCCTCAGCGAGGCGGTTGACACAGTATGGCGGCATATACTCTTGTGTATTTGATAAATCATCAATTTGCGAGGGTCTATGGCATTTCCTATAAAATAAAAGTATCGCCTCATACACCATGCATCGGTTTCCTAATCCAAACATATAGAACATATTATACAGATAGCACTGTGACTTGTTTAGCAATAATACAGGCGGTGTGCTTTTACATACCGTTAATTTTCACATAGAGCATTTTTCTGACATCCACTGTTTGTAAGAGGATATACATGTATATGAAAAAATAATTATATTCCTTTTGACATAATTTGTTTAGAACGGAATTCTGAGGAGAAGAAAGTACTGACAATTCTGACGCCGTTTACCGCCCGTAGATAACCCAAACAGTTGCCAATACATTGTAGTTTGAAGTATAAATCGGATATTCAGAGATTTTATGCAAATGGGAGTCTGTGATGTCACCAAGTGAACTGAGTACAATGAGCTAGAATGATGCTGGAATATTCACGGAGCTATATCTCTTTCAAAGTTATAATATTGATTATGTATAACATTTTGCTATCTATATAACTTTGTTAAAAATTCCAATTAATTTTAGTGAAACGGTTTCCATATCAACTAGTTACGAAGGTTTTTTATTTATTTTTTTTAAATTTGCAGGCTATTGAAATCTTAATTACTGAAAATACAGCAATAAGGGTTTATTCTATTCATATGTTCCTGAAATAAGACGCTTGGTTATCGGTTGCTATAGTAACCACATTTAATTTCTGAAACTATTGGTGACAAAAGTGAAACAATTATGAAAATATTCTTAAGTATTGATAACACGTGAATAGTGGCATCTTTTATGTTTTCAAAACTTTCGCAAAACAGATGTGGTAACATTTGACCCAAACACTTTGGGTCCGTCACGACCCAAACATTTTGGATCCGTCACGTCTATACCCCAAAACATCTGGTCAATTTGACCCAATCCTTATTCTGAGTGTGTATAGAAGTACCATTATGCAGGGTATTTTATATCCATTTATAATCAGGCTGATACTGTTGCCTTCTTACTTGCACACTATAGGCTTGAGTGGCTAACAAAATAATTTCTGCGTCAGTTATCGAAAGTCCTTTTTTCGGCATCAATTGGTATCAATTTCACATGTCACAAAGAAAATAAAAACAAAAACAAAAACAAACAAACAAACAAGCGAACATTATCGGTTATTAGGGAAGCAAGCGTATACGAAACGATTGGGCAAAGCTTGGTGTCACATGAGAAGAACACAGAATACCTACAGAAACAAGTGAGAAATGACTACATTGTAGTCAAAACCTGCGGCAGTGGCAATAATACAGTGAAAGATATATCAGCGGAGGTAGTGGTAATTGTAGAAAAAAGCGCCATCTGCCAGTGTTTTTATGCCAAGGGAAGTAATTTTCAACTTGTAACCCACAATTGTAGGGATTGCGTAATAGTTCTGATACCATATATATATATTCACTTTCCCCATTCAAAATCGGACGAACGAACTCACCATGATCGCTTTGGCAATGTGTTGGTACAAGTATCGTGTATGCCAAGTTTCAAAACATTCGGTTCAGTTGTTACTTTTTGCAAATCAAAAAGGCTTTCAAATATTTGGAAATCCAAACAAATTTCGAGGATTTAGTCATAGCGCGAAAATCTGCGCTCTTCAGTCTCCCTTCTCGCTTAATTTGCCGATCAAAATGGAAAATTTATATTTCCTTGGAAGTTATTTTTCAATAAATTTAGTATCAGGTCTATCACTTCGATCTGTGAAACTACGGAATGGGATTTAAGGCTTTATCGAACTGTCCAAGAGGCATAATGACACTTTTTCACTATTTAAATTGAGGCCTGTTACAGTCTTGATATTCGATTAAAATAATTAATTAGGTTTCTGCATTTACGTTCGTTATCATCTGCGAACTAAATTGCTTGCCACTCTTTTCCACGCAGCAAGTCAATACCAAGACATGGTTTGCTTCTTCTATATAAATGATTAACTATTTAATTCTTAGGAAATATCATCTCATCTGACATGTTCGGCCAAGCCTTTTCGAAGGTTGCTAATTTTATTAATTTCTTTTCTTTAAAATCAAATTCTGCAAACAAGAAACATTTCTAGTCAGTATCTATGGATATCTTCCTATACTCAATTCGCGAATATGTTTGTCACTAAGTCATTCCGAAGGTGATTCATGTGCGAAGTTTCGGGGCTAGTTCACTAAACAAGGTCTGTGTGTAAGAGAATGATGTCGAATTCTCGTTAATATCTTTTGATACATCAAATTGTTGCATTCGCGAAAATTACTGCGATGCGAAAGGTATCTAAGTATCAAAATCAAACTCAAAAACCCCTCCAGGAAAACAAAGGCCATAGCTTTTGGCCACGAGGTCAACTAGATCGTTTTTATGGCCAGTAACTGCTATATATGACGTAATTCCATACGTAAAACTGATTGACAAAGTAACGTAAATTTTGTATAGAACCAGTAAATTCTAGCAGAAAAGGGCTCCGTCTTGAGAGAATGATGTCAAATGCAATATGTGTCTGCGCATTGTCTGCTGATACACATAAGTATTGAATTTACGGAAGTGATTAATGCTATTCTAAAGGAATTCTGAGTGCGGAAGAGGACGGGAACATCAATACCACCGAATCAAGGCCCTGGCTTGCGAGAATGAGGATAGAAGCCGTGTTCCGAAAGAGAATCATTCAAAATAGCTATTTGCAAAATGTCATGCTTGTAACCGAAAGTGCTCAATATAACTGCACGACTGTGAGGTATTGTTCGCGCACAGGGGTGTCTAACTCATTAAATACTACATAGTCATTTCTGTCCCTTCGAAGTGGGCTACCATTTGAAATTGTCCGGTAATGAGTGAGTCCATCTGAATCCTTTCGTCGGCAAAATAAGCATTCAAGATTCAAGATTTTATTGTACAAACACCAGTCAAAGGCAGAGTACAAAATTTTAAGAGGAATACAACAAGAGAAACAATGGAACAGTGACATGAATATTAATATTTATATATATGTTATATCTGAGAGATATGTTATATCTGAGTGTTACCGTTGATATCAGAACCTTGATTTTTGGCATGAAGGTGCATTAGGGGACTGTTACCAGCATGTTACTTTTGATGAAAATTTCTGGTGATTTTTGATTAAAATCACTGGTGAATCTAACTTGAGCCGTGCCCATCTTAATATAGGCAGGATTTCAACTGGGGGTCCAATAGTTCAGCGTGCGTCGGAGTCCTAATGCCTACCCTACTTCTTATGTCCTGTGACGTTATTCACACACGGCATGAATGTGCATTAGGGGACTGTTGCCAGCATGTTTCGAGCTGACCTACTTTTGATGAAAATTTCTGGTGATTTTTGATTAAAATCACTGGTGATTCTAACTTGGGCCGAGCCAATCTTAATATTGGCAGGATTTCAACTGGCGGTCCAAGAGTTCAGTGCGTATCGGAGTCCTAATGCCTACCCTACTTCGTAGGTCCTTTGACGTTATTCACACTATTCTCATGTATAATAAATCCAATCCGGAAATTAACGAAGCAATAATTCATTCCACCGAATATAGTTGCAAATGAATTCAAACGCGTTTGAAGACAGTTCATGTGAGATCGGAGGTTGAAAAGAAAAGTGTGGCAGAGATCACACTCTCTTAGCGCATGCGCATTTCAAAAAGTCACAAGAAGAAGAACAACAAGAACAACAACAACAACAACAACGCGAGCCTCCCGTAGACCTGCGTGCCGCAGGTAAAAAGGTTTATAAAACTCCAGGCACCGTTGGGATTACATTTAGGAGTCAGTTAATACCGACGACAGTCGATAGCATACACCATCTCCTCTATCTCTATCATCTATCTGCAGCAGATGTTACGTTATTCTGTCCTTGAACAGACATCGATTGTTATGGGATAACTAAAAGCTTTATTGCATTTTATTATTAGACATCCTCGGATGAAGGTCGTTACTGCAACACATTTAAACTCTAATATAGTTCGTGTCCTTCACGAACAGATTTATCGCATCATAAATAAAACGTTTAGTACATTTTAATCTCTCATAGACATCTTCAGCTAGAGGCGAGTCGTTAATTATTGCAGCATATTCACATTTCAATATTTTCGATCAAAATCTAACAAGCAACCGGAAGATGCTAGGTCCTCGCCGAAATGGCAACGATACTTTTGAGAGCGTAGTTGGTGTCGGTGATGTACATGAAGGAGGCAACTTCTTTTGCCATACACAATGATAGATACTATATGACTCATGAGGTAGCATATGTAGCTGGTATGAGGGTGGTGGAGATTCTTTGTTATATATGTTTGCAAGCATGCTTACATGATAACCCTGTAATCACCAAATTTGGATTTTGCCATCAGATGGTACCACCTGTAGGTGCAAGTGGGTGAAACACAATCTTATGGCATTTGAGAAGAATGCATTGAGCAGTTCTCAAGTTATTGCCCGGCAACAAATTTTGGATTCTGCCACCAGGAGTCGCCACCTGTAGCAGCAAGTGGGCGAAATCTCAGGCGACATCTCATGGCGCATGGTATATGCATACCAAATTTGTGAAGTATCCGATGAGTAGTTCTAAAGTTATTGCGCGGAAACAAATTTCATATTTTGCCACCAGGTGGCGCCACCTGTAAGCGGTAATTGGTGAAACGCAATCTCAAGTGACGTCTCGTGGCAAAGTATATGCATACCAAATTTGGGCATAAACCAATGAACAAATCTAGAAGCTGTCACCACTGGTCACCACATGTGACAGCGACATCAGTAGTATATAAAGGCCATATTGGACCCGATTTACGGGCGATAACTCTGTTGGTCCAATTCCTGGTTATCTTCCCTGATTCACACATTTCTGCCACTAAATCGGACTCAATATGTCACTTTACTACTTATCAAATTGACGTTGTAGATGACGTCACATCCGGTCATGTGACATCCGGGTCACAGGTCACATCCGGATCAAAAGGTCAAAGGTCACTTCCGGCGACGTGACGGCCCAGCAAGAGTTATCTGCCAATACATATAACCCCAGTGACTTCCAATGTTAATCTCCCGGAATGCACGTCATCAAACATGGTCCCCGATAATATCGCCAGCGAAATGCCCATTATGGACAGTAACGCCCGCCATCGCCAAGCCTAACGCTTCAACGCCCTGGCGAAATAGCTCATAAGATATCCTATAAACATTCCATGGAATTGTAACTAATTCATCGAAATGCAGTGACGCCCGTCAACGCCCATCTCAATACCTTAACGCTCTATCTTTACACCCTAACGCTCTATCTGAACGCCTTAATGCCCTAGCATAATGCCTTGACGCCATGATGTAGACAGATGAGAAATGGTGGACTGACTGACTGACTGACACACTCACTCACTCACTCACTCACTCACGTCTACTGCGCATGCGCAGAATGACGATATTCTCACCCCATACCCATCCAGTTGGACGCTGCCCCACGAGTGCTATACGATGACACCTCACACGACCCAATCGGACCACCATGGATCCACCTAGTCCCCAAAACGTCCACTTCGATCTGCCTGCCTACTGCGCATGCGTCATCAGCACTTTTCAACAAAATTCAAAGCATGGCCTCGAGACCCCTTCCGTCGTGTTCTACAGCTCGAGATAATGAAAACAAGGTGCCACACCCCATAGTAAAATCCACAAGAAAAAAATTACCACCCCAATACTTCCATACCGCAAATGTCCATGCGTGGGTTCCCGATTGGGCCTACACCATATCCGTATATATATCTGTCCCCTGGTATATTAGGGTATTTTCAACCTTGCCTATTATGGGCTGACTCGTGGTGCAGTGGATAACGTGCCCGTTTCTGTAGCGCGCAGTACGGGTTCGACTCCAGCTATGACCAGGGAGATTTCCCTTCTCTCGCTGTATGGCTATGTGGAGAAACTGAGTGTTCTTCACTTCCCATTTATGCGGGGCATATAGCTGGTGATATTGTCGGGGACCATGTTTGATGACGTGCATCCCGGAAGATTAACATTGGAAGTCACTGCGGTCTTATGTAGTAGCAGATAACTCTTGCTGGGCCGTCACGTGACCGGAAGTGACCTTCAACCTTTTGATCCGGATGTGACCTGTGACCCGGATGTCACGTGACCGGATGTCACGTCATCCGTGACGTCAATTTGACAGTAGTAAAAGGGCTTCTGGGGCCATATTTAGGGGCAGAAATGTGAGAATCAGGGGAGATAACCAGGAATTAGGCCAGCAGAGTTATCGCCCCTAAATAAGGGCATAGAAGCGCTTCATGAACTTCTATGGTGGTTCCTTTCAGAGGGCATGAAAAGAAGGTCGTATAAGAGATTTGTTCGCGGTCTGCTTGACAGCAATTGATTTGTTAGATGAATTGTAGTGTAATTTGGTTCTCTGAACGTGACGTTAGATTTGACGAGACCCTTTAACAGCGTCTTTGAGCTTGCTTTTTTGATGTAGTTTTCTTGTCGTTTCAGAAACGTCATGGTCATAGCTATTTCTGACATGGTTATATGATCATCCTTTTGTGGTTATGGACCTTTGATGTAGCAAGCGTCAGATTCGACATTCAATATTCAGTCGTCGTCATTAAAGGCATTTCCTGGACATATATAATGGAAGAACTATTTCGTATGACAGTTAGCACCAATTACAAATGTGTATGAAATAATAATAATAATAAAACTATGACTTTCACCAGCATCTCAGACCAGGCATGGTTATATCTTCAGACAAGATATATATTTCATCAATGTCTTGAACCTAGGTCTTTGTGACCGGTTTGGCGATCAACTTTGCTTGTGAACAGTGCTTTCCGAAGATTTGCCCCAACGGTTATTGGACTATCCTTCCTTAATAGTGCATATCAGCTGAGAATTTCAATACCATTGGATTAATTCGATATTGTGGCATGATTACCATTTCATGTCTTCATAGCATTGTTATATCTTTCACCAACGTCTTGGACCTAGCTATTGCTGACCTGTTTAAAGATCAACATTTCTTGTGAACTGACCTTTCCGAAGGCTTCCACCAACGACCTGGATATTGCTATTTCTGACAAGGTTCACCATCGTTACATGGCAATCTGATCATCGGATCTTTTTAATAGGCCTTTGCTGTGACTTTCACCCAGCTGTTTGTGACATTATTTCTTGTGGGAAAACTTTACCGAGACTCTTCGCTAACGCAGGATTACCCACCTATTTGTAACACGGTTGTCCTTTCTTGTGGATAGACATTTGCAGAGACTTTCAGCAAGGTCCTGGGTTATAGCTATTTGTGACATGGTTATATGATTTCGGTCTAATGATGACGGACAGTTTGATTCATTGGTCTAGCTATTACTGGCGTAATAGTTAGGCTTTCTGCTCATCGTATCTTTGCTGGAGCTGATCGAGTGCTGGCTGTGCTGTTCGGTGTCCAGGATAATAGGAAGTGTGGGCGCTCTCGTGTCCTGGTACATGGAGGCACTGTCGTGATATGACTGAAATATTGTTGACAATGACCTTAAATCCTACTCACTCATTCACTCACACTTTGCTGGAGCGTTCACAAACCTCTATGAGATAGCTATTTCTTACATGGTTAAAAGTCTAACAGACATTCAGTGATACTTTCACCAACATCTTTAGTCAAGATATTTTCGATATGGTCATACTTTTTTTGTCGTCAGACTTTTACCGAGACTTTCACAAACTTCAGAACCTCGCTGTTAGCGATACGAATACCCTTCTCTCAAAGCTGGTTTTCATGCTGTTTTGTTCGAGGTCAGATGTAATGACACCCATATATACATTATCATTGATATACAACCAATGTGACTTGTGCACCACTATGACCAATCATTCAATGTCTTAGTGCTTCAAGAGTTTCTCTTTAAACACGCATTCCCATCTTCTGAAAGCTTTCCAAGTGTACGTCATTTTGAAGTCTAATACACTTTTTTTTAATTTCCACAAAGTTCATAAGAAATATAAATGAAATCGGGATTTCCCAAGTTATGGATCAATGACTTTCCAACGATTATCAGAACCGTTCACCATCCGTGCACAAAAGTGTTCTTTGTGTACTTCAGACTCTGTATTAGTGCAAAATAGTAACAAACAATAAGTATATTCATGCTTTCGGATTTTATTTAAGTTCGAATCAAATGATACCCACGGGTCCGATCTGTGATTACTTTATCACTTCCACATATGAGCAGTAAATACGGTACATTATCGTGTTTTAATTCTTTACTTTTGTAGAATATGTAATTAATAATCAGTCTGCGACGGTATTATGACTACATATAAGATCGGTGTGGGAGATATTCAATGTTAACAAATCTCGCACATGTAGGGACACCGCTCTGGTACGTAATTAGGATACGACATACAGTAAGAGTTCGGCCAACCCGCACACCACTCGTGGTCTACCTCTGGACAGTTCACTAAAACAAAGTGTAAATTGGTTTATTCTCGATAAATGAGACAAATCACATATCTGTAGGGAATAGGCACTTCCGCAGAAGAGAATTAAATGTAATATTTACAATGAAAAGTATCAATTGATTATAAACATGATAAATCTCTCTTGAAAGCAAGAACCCTGTTTCATCATTTGCATATCTATGAGGAACTAGCTTCGATGAACTTAAAAATAGGTTTGATCCACTATGACGTGACCACACCAAATGCACACTGAGAACTCGGTAATATCTCACACTATTACACGAGAACACAAATGCGTGTGAAGGAAGAAAGCAGAAAGTCTGCGTGAACGATTGAAAATACGATCATATCCAGCGAAGAGAAGGGCCACTTGACCTGTACAAGAGTGTGAACAAGAGTGGTCTCAAAGAATTCTAGGCTGAAGACAGTACCTTCGTTTGTACAAGGAGAAAATCTTGTGTCAACCCTCTTAACTGTGGATACATTACATCATTGGAAGCCGAGCTCCCTACTCTTGAGCGGAGAGTGAGCCATTTTCTGCTCATTGACCGAGTTCCCAGCAGAATGTTTGCTGTGGTGACGTAAAATGGATATCCTTAATCGGGACTTCCCGATATTGATTTCGGTCGGAGTGCGCAGTGAGGCGTGACCTGCTCTGACCCGCGCCTGCAAATATCTGGGTAGTAGAATTTCGTTTCTCCTTATGCCACAAGATGAAGGCATGTTTTCATCAGTAATAGCTGATATAAATTTGGTAAACTTTCATCAAAATACCCAAATATTTGAAGAGAGAGTCATTATGCTTAATCTAATGAATATTGGAAATATGTCAGATATCGCTAGTTAGAGATGTTGTCCCACCTCCGAACAGGATTGTCTGCCATATTATTCAAGTTGATTAGTTCTGCTTAATTTAAGTTTTTTTGCGATACAAAACCGTTCTGATATTCTCTCACGTTTAATCTCCGTCAAAAGTTACATGGCTTGGTGAAGACCCAGTGTGTGGAGAATGCCAGGGCGTTTTTGTTCTCCTTAAGTGACTGGAGGTCGGGTCCGTCGACTGACCGGATGGGAGATAACCCTGTTTGGAAGTTGAACATAGAGGATAACGAAAACAAACTGCCGAGAAATCCATAGCCGGAGCCCAGAGAAGGTCAAGCCTCACTGCACCGATATCCACACAAAAGATTCTTCTGTTATCTCTATCTCGGTTAATTGTTGTGACTACTCACCTTCGGAACACGTGTCGCCCTGGTACAACGTCGTACAGGAACACGTACACGTGCCCACATCCAGACTTCCTCCGTTCTCGCAAGTCATACCATTGCACAACTCTGGAACGGAACCCATTATGATTGCATTTGATCAGAGAGGAGAACAGTTTCGCGATTTTAGTCGTATATGTTATCAATTGCGGAAGTTGAAAGATTATCTGCTGTATCTGGTGTTAATTTGATTTGATACTTAGGCCTAGGGGATAAAAATGGCACGTGTTTTTAAATTAAATAGTTATGGGGATATTCCACAATAAAGAGAGAAAATATACGATAGCGCGTTTGGGGTTGATCAACTGTTTTGCACGCGATAGGTGACGAACGCCATCAACAGAAACTTCGGATTAGACATTCAGTAGACAGCCGCAGATCAACGAGTTGAACTTTGATAGGCAAGGTTTCTCCAGAGGCAGAGAAGGTCTCCTTTAGTCATTCTTGGTCATGTTACATCAAGCCAATGTCTACGTTCCCACTTTGATCTGACCGCCTTCAGTGTTCAAAATCCGATGTGTAAATTTCACCTACGAACGAGAGACGAATCAATCAGAACCTACACGTCGATTGTGTTTAGGGTGACATCTCTCTCAAGTAACTACGTCATTCCTCCTACTTTGTTGGTTGTCTTGGCCCACTATATAGGTCAGTCAATCAAAATTTCGATATTGAAATGAATTCCAGGTGTTTATAAGTTCTTTAAGCATTGAAGAGTGTCAGATACATCAAGGCAATTTCGAAGTGGTAACGTAGAAATTGGTATGGTGTTCAGGAGATGGGTAGGTCTATACGAACCTGGACATATTCCACACATGATAGGACAGTCACCGGGCACGTTAGTGTACATATCGCAGTAACTCGGAGGCCACTGAGTTCCACAATGCCCAGGATCCAATGCCTGAGGGCAGTTGACTGAAATGATACCGAAAGTAGTAAAATGTGCAATTTCAAATCCATGCTGCCTCATCACTACCATCTTCACAAGTCCAGGTAAATCCTAAATCCTGGCAGAGGGTTTACCTGGACATTTTCGGTGATTTGAATGAGTTCTTGAGTCGATGCCTCCATTATACAATCTCGTGCATTTCATCCCCCTTACTTGTTTTGAATTATCATGTCGGTATCCCAAACTTGCGGTCTTGGTTTGACTTCCGGTGTCGATTTCAGCCCGACATCAAAGCAATTTGGCCCACAATTAAATCCAAACCTGCCACATCTCATACCTCGCAGGGGATTGGCATAATCAGCTAACTTAGCGCGTTCACTGATTCGTTGGGTTTAGGGAAAACCCCTTGACCTATTTATATCCAGGTCTAGTATAGGTATAACCAGCCAAGCCATTGTATCGATCCTAACAAATCGATCGACACACTGGCTCGCGAAGATGCATCACTACAAGTGTTGGACATTATACGTCCTCTTCCTCCACCACACAGACTTCACTGCTTGCATAGAAATGACAATTTAACGTGAGTATGGCTTTAACCTGAGTGTTTAAGCATATTAAATACATTTCTCTGAACGTTGAGTCTCCTCGACTGAACGCAGCAATGTGTCATTCTCGAGAAAGAATATATAACCACCATCATGGGCAACTGGCAATGTGCATCGTTTATTTACAGCAGACAGACATCATTGGGGGCAACCGTAGTACAACTATGCCCAATGATGAAGCGAAAGCCGGGAGTTGGGCCGGAGATATCAAATCACCAGATAATCATCAGTGTAGTTAGTCCTTTAGAAATTTGACAGCATATATTTGAGGATTTGTTATGCTGTGATGTGCCAGTATTCCGGAAGAGCATTTTATCTGAACTACAGGAAATACTTCAAACTTTACTACCTGAATGGAGATTGTGTCACCTTTAGATCAATTCTACGGCAAGAGACATTAGCTGCAGTGGTGATTGGGTATACTAGGGTGTTTATGCCGGATGGCCTTCGAGGATTATGAAAAGCTGAGGAATGCGTTCAGTTGTGATCTCTATGATCAGTCAGAATTTTGACCTGTGATGTTCTGTAAGATTCATGCTCTGGAAGCTTCGTGCATTTTTTTTTTGAGAAATCTTCATTATATTGACAAGTATTTTAGGGTCAGACGGCCCATCGATACACGGAGCAAATTATGAATGCGGCGACTTTCGTAAAGTCACGATAACTTGAAATAGTTGCTGATTATTAGCACTGGCTGACAAGCGGGTGAGTGAATACGAGTTAACATCGCTTTCAACTATATTTCAGTCATATCACGACGTTGGTTCCTATTCCTTTTTACACCCGGGAACCACACGGGTGGGTTCCTATTCCTTTTCACACCCGGGAACCCCACGGGTGCCTCAGTTAGTCGCCTCTTACGACAAGCTGTCCGAGGGGCTGAGGCCTATTCTTACCATGACCTGCGGTGTGCACAACAACATCCCAGGTCAATCCCCGGAAGCCCCACGGGGCGTCTGGCTGACAAAGTGTGAATCTGTCTAGGCCCTATCATATAT
>JAVTVY010049296.1:0-22654 GCA_036873755.1 Hanleya hanleyi
TGGTGGGTTTTGTAATTTTTGGGAAAAAATAAAATGTTTTCATGGTTTCCAGGAACGTTTTTGATGGGCCATGGTGATTGGTTTTGAAAAGATCAATGTTGAAATCTCCCATTATAATGCATTTTTTATTTTCGGGTTTTAGATTATTTAAGATGGAAAGTAAACTGGTGTTGAAATTGTCAACATTTTGTCCAGGTGGGCGATAAATTAATCCAATAATATATGTGGTTTTATCATCAAAAACTTCAACAAAGAGTGATTCATGTTGGTCATGTTCATCAGTGAAAGAGAGATCGTCGCGAATTTTACAGCTGGTGAATACATCGTTAATATAAAGAACAATCCCCCCGCCTTGTTTTGTTTTCCTCGAAAGAGGAAAAGGTTGATAACCAGGGATAGTGTACAGATTTTCGGTCGAGGGGTCGAGCCAGCTTTCCGAAATTCCAATAAAAGAAAATTTAAAATTCATGTTATGGATGAGTGCAACGACTTCACTGAAGTGTTTTTTTAAGCTTCTTGCATTAAGATGTAGGGTCGAGATAGATTTGTTGTCCGAGATGGAATTAGTTCTGATGAACGATTCAAATTGGTCGTCGAAATAGTAATTGGACTGGTGTGATCCGATGTTTCTCCAGTGGGAAAGCTCACCTTCAGTATCGTCTGTCGCATAAGTAGAATTTTCGGAGTAATTAAGCTGTATGGGGTTAAAACACATATATTCAAATCCTTCGAGAAGTCTATCTTTGTCTGGGTCGAGAGTGCAATCAACATCTATATTATAATTATAAAAGGGCAGTTCACTGAGTAAGTTCATGGTTGGATAAGCTAAATTGGAGGTGGAAAGTTACGTAATGTGAAAACTAGTAGTCACTGAATGTAATTATAATAATGACTGAGGGTAGCACGAAGCTGTACTTGCTAATCAAACCAGTAGTGGATTTGTGTGGACTTAGGAGACATGTTTTGCTAGAGACGCAATTATAACAAAGAAGTTGAGCATTACTGGTGACAATGAGACAAACCTTTAGACAAAAGAAATTAAAGTAAAACAGAGAAGAGAATGTTACACCTGAATACAGGAGCATATAACAACAGGGTATTTTGCACAGGTGGAACGTGTGCATTTTAGCGCTTTGGGAGGCCAGACTCCCGCTCGGTAACATTTACATCTCTTTAATGGTTTTCAGTGCCCTTGTACAGGATCAAAACAACTTTTTGAATCACATTATTTTCCCAACAATACAACAAATTTTTATATATAGTACTATAGTAGAAAGGTAGCATTTATGTAGTTTACGGTAATTCAACCCAAGACCAACACCTTATCTGCACAAGATAATAATGATTCTATGTCATTCTCCTGAGCATGACCGGTACAAAGACGAATAAATAGCATCTCTACATCACGTTGTTATCTAGATATATGAGACAACACATTTTGGGCATCGGCAATCTGATGAATGTACTATTCCGGTTTTCTTGTTTCACATTATATTCTATGGCGGTTGATCGGTGATTTTCTTCATTGATAAACGTTAAACCACCTCAGCTTCGTTGTGTGAATCGGAATTGCTGTGACATACCAACACACTCCGTGGCAGTGATTCTGTATCCCCTAATCAAGGAATCAAAATGGATCAGTCCACAGAAAATACACGGCACATTCTTGTACTCTCAGCCTTATCACATTTGATGGCATGTTTAGCGGGCTGTTTAATGTCTAAGCTAGGAAATGTTCCAGGGTAGTTGACAGGCATGCAATAAGATACTATAGTATCTGCTATACAGGAGGGTTGTGATGGGGGCGAATTAATAGTGGGTGATTTGACTTCAATAAAAACAGCATTGAAACACATCAGTAAAATACATCAAACGTGCACATGTATACATGGCTGTTTTGGGAGTTCAACTCAACAGTTTGTTTATGTGTATATTAATATTTCTACATTGCCTAGAAATAACTACAGACTTGTACTACCTGTACTTGGAGGAAATATTAAAAAACAATGAGGAAATTATTAAATACTTATATTCACCTGTGACACCCTCATACATGTATGCACTGATGAAGCCAAATATTTAAACACACACACGGGGCCGGGGGGGGGTTAAATGTTCTTGATTTAGCTCTACCAAAAGACACAAGAATACTAGAACATATGTAATAATACCTACTAAAAGAATATTGGATCATATTTAGCTTTATCCATCACCTGCAGCATAAACAAGATATCTGAGGGCAATTATTATGTGTTTCTTCATTGTGCTTGTGCAAAATCTGAATATCTGAGACTGTATGCAGTGTGAAGGGTTACCCTAGAGGACACCGACCACTGTAATTTGATGTGACAAGCAGCACGAGTAGAAACCAGCCTTATCTCAGTGGGCTTGGATATAAATCACTGTTAAAAACCACAAGGCTCGGATAGAGCCTCTCTCTGTGTTTGTTCCAACGAGTAAGTGTTAATTATAAATCTAATTTTAATCAGAATTATTTCAGATCAGAACTTGCTGGTAACAATGCCCTAATGCACGTTTATGCCAAAAATCAAGGTTCTAATGTCAACGGTTCTCCTTATTTTGCCGACGAAAGGATTTGGATGGACTGACTGACTGCCTGACTGACTGACTGACTCATTACCGGACAATTTGCGACCTGTAGCCTACTTCGTAGGAATAATGTTGTATAATGTTGAGTCTGTATCCAAAACATAACACTGATTTCACGAAAAGTAAAATAAATAGAGCCCAATGTAATTTCTCTTATTTCAGTATGAGTACATTCATATATGTCCGTAACCTCATTGAAATTAAATCCATCGGTTTAAATAGCTGGACAGGACTATAGCTGTTTCACAGAGAACTCAAAGATTTGTTTAGCATGAAATCCGGGAGGTCAAAACATTTGTTTTAGTTCAAATTAGTTGTGCTTTGGTCCTCCAGCTGATAAATTTTGCATGGTCCCAAAGTCAAGAATATAATAATGCAAGCAAAATCCCTCATAGGCGACATATCCAAATCGGATGGTATTATAAACAATAAATACATCACAACCACGACATTGCCTATTAAAAATAGACTACGGTTACTTTCGCTGAAACATTACTGCTACTATATATGTAACAACATAAGCTATGTCACTTGAACACTCTGGAATGTGATGATGGAAACGTCACAATTTTTTAAGCAAGAAAGACCCTTTTACTGTACTTCCATTTTATAGAGGTAGGGGAGATTGGGGTACACTTTTTGTAAAACTCTTCGCTATTATTGTACTGTAGAGTACCAGTTTATGCTCTAGTTATAACTAATCTTTAATATGACATAATCATACAAACAATTCTAAAATATCATTTATACTTTTCTCCAGATTTCCATTTTAAAATGTCAAAAGTTTGCCGCAAGTACGGGGCACACTGGGACACCCACTGGGGTGCTGTGGGACAGAAATGAAAATACATTTTAAATCAAGTATACACTGTTATGCTTCTTATGATTTTAGATGATTTTACAGCGATAGCTAAGTTAGTTGCTATTTTAGACCCTTTGTTACACAAAATATTTATCAGAGGTTAATTTGAAGGAAAAATATTTTGAGTCGTTCCCATTGACGTAAGCAGCTTTTTTGAAATCGTTCGAAAAACTCATCAAATCGTATGTGATTAATAATTACTATACTATCTAGGAAATAAAATAATGCGCTCTCGTCACATTTTATGATGAAGATAAATTGTCTCACCATTTGATTACTATGGTTCCAATTAAATTGTACCGTTCACCCTTTTTCAATAGTGCTAAAACTTGGTATAACAACATATCATCTGGAGTCGTGAAAATTTACTCGGACTATTCAAAAACAATTTTTTTTGCTCCAAATTTTTTACCACTAATACATTTTACTTATAATCAATTTAGGTGTTGTATGAGGGTAGTAATATAGTTTCCTTTGGTTGAATGGAATGAATTAAAAGGAAACTTCTTTCTCCATGGGGTGTAAGACGTGAGTATAGCTCCGACTGTGAACTGTGTTCAGTCGAGCGCCTTATGTGTTTTATAAGAGAGAGAGAGTCTCTGTTTAACCATTCTCGTCTACGGTACACGTCGATGCTACAACGAACGCTTAATTTAACTCAGCTTTTTTCATAACCGCTTGGCACAAATATTATTCGAAGTTGACTGCAATAGCTGTGAAGTGCCATACTGCCAAGCCTGATATGGAAGAGCAAACAAACATCAGCTCTAAACTGGATGAAATTTTAAGAGAAGTCGCTTCGTCAAAGAAGAGATAGAGTTATCCGTGGAGGAAAATATCAGACCGTTAAGTGCTGATTTCGCACAGACGACTAAAGACGTGCAGAAAATCAAGGCAGAAATTTTTCTGGAAACATACAGGAAATACATTGCAAATACTTGATGGGCTGGGTCAAATAAAGTGGACCCTCCAATACGGAAAGACGGAATTTTCGAAAATTAGTTCCTATGGCTATGAGTTCCCATGTAAAAGAGGCAGCAACAATTACAGCATAACTTTACGGTGAAATTGTAGGTGGTTTGAGCCATATCAACATGAGCAGTAGGATCTACAGTACGGTGAAGTTGATTATGCAACTGACTAATCGACAGAGAGAAACAGAGGCTACGTTATCGTAACAGATGATTAATTCCCGATTCATCTCAGATTGGTGAGAATCTCGGAATATTATGTGGTCACTGAGCTTGCCAAAGGTCCGATGAAAACCGGAAGATGGCCAGAGCGGATGACAGAGCTATACAAGCTTGAGCAAGCAGCTCGTTTCACGATGCAACCTGGTATGGTGAGATAGACCCCCTTTTTCAATATGCCAGCTACGGATATGATCTTTTTTCTCTATAATAATATCTGTTTTACTCTCGTTACAGATTTAACGAAGCATTTACGCGGGAAGTGAATGCATTGCTACAATATCTCATGAAGGTAGCCGATGTTTCCCAGACCTTGTTTTGGAAGGCGAGATGGGCGTATGATGAAGGGAGGTTTGACAGATGAGCGGATGAGAATTTTGTTCTTGTTACATGATCACTGCATTGTGTAATATATTTGATCGTCAGGAGTCAAACATTTCAGTTCCACTTCAGGTGTTGTGGGTATGGTCAATGCATTTTACATTTTCAGAAACTGCTAAGATTGTGTATCCGATAGGATGTTTAAGGCCAATCCCAACAGAATTCACCTCATGCTACTGTAAGTATTAGATGCAGTAGATACACTTAGCTTCGTACGTTCTAGGGTGAGTAAACCTACATTGTGTTTGAAATGTATCATTTAATTAGAAATGTTGACAGTAGCCCTACTTGTCCATTGTCTCCATTGATTACTATTGTCCCTGTCGAGATGTGATCATTTACAGCTAAATCTTGGAAGGGAAAGCACGGTCGATACTATTGTAGGAACTATTGTCCTTTGTCTTTGTGTCGTTGAAAAGGCACAGGTCTGGATAAATTGTTGTCCCCGGACTTGGCTATTGTATACATTGCCTTGTGATTCTTACATAAAGTGTGAACCGAAAGCACACTAATTGTTGGCCCATGAATACTGGAGATTTTTATATGAGACAAATTCCTATGGCGTAATGCTGTTCTAGGAGAACTGTACAGTCAAAACTAAAATGGAATTGAGCTGTATCAGCGCTACTGTGAAATTCAGGAAAACATTTATACTTCGTGCTATGCTATTGAAGAATGGCCAAGATATTGACAGCCACAGGAGGTGGTGATGATTGGTCGGTAATCTGATATTGAAATGTATGGAGCTCGACACAGAGAAAATTGAGGGCAGCTTAATATGTAAAGGAAGTATGTAAGTTGTCTAAAAATGTCTATTTTTGAATTATGCTTACAGCAGAACGTTCATTTGGAAGTTCAATGATACCACGCTTAGAAAATGAAGAAGCCGATTATTAAGCTGATGAAGAATCTGAGTGGTGACTGGGGCATCCATGATGTTTGGGCATGTCAACCGTATGCTGGGTCCATAAAGTGTAGGCCCATTTACCACTTAACAATATGTTGATGTATGTATTTGAAGCATGGGCTGTCTCTGTCCCGTCACAATGGTATAGCGCATTGGAGGACGCTGGCATGGGTTGCATTGTCACAGTGGTTGTCACGGATGATTTATATATAAAACAAATTGTATTATGCATGTAGAATGTATGCACGGAAAGGTGGAGTTCGTCACCTTGGCTGGAGATGCTTGACGCACTGCTACCGACACAGGTTTTCAGAGCTTTTGCACGCTATATTATCTCTGTTTTTGCCTGGGCGGCGTCCGGTATCGATGAAAGTTACTCCATAGGGTTTTCAATTTTCGGATTCCAATCGTATTTCCCAACATCCATTGTGTCTCGGTATGCGAGATCGGACTTCAAGGCACTGGCTACTCCAGTTATGAATAAATAGTTGGGAAAGATGAGAGTGTTTGTGGAAATGATAAATGATTTGTTCATTTGAGTGCAACGAATTAGAACATAATTGAGGCTACTAAGATCTTGTTGGCTACAATGCGGTAACCGAACATAAGTGGATCAGAGACTTTTTCGATATGTGTTTATTTGCTAATGCTGATTCAATTTGGATTCAGTTAATTTACTGTATATTAAGCGCTCAGACCTTGTGTTTTTTGATGGTTATATGCTGTGCGTGCCTGATAATAGGGCGAACGGGATCGGATCTGTGTCCCGTTTATAACACTGAGAGATATTAAATTATGACTGAGATATCTGAAATGTCAGAGAAATTTTTTTTTGAGTTTTGTTAAAATCTTCGATCATATCCGGGCAAAGAGATATTTTCACTGGATGATTTTCGCCATTTGTAAAGTATGGCTTTCAAAGTATGAGGGCCGATGCATGGCACAACGTCAGCCGTCAATCGGTTTATACACGATATTGAATATGTGCTGTTTATCTTATTGCTAACAGCCAATTATCAGTCTTATGCCACTATCGAAAATGCTTTCTTTAGCATCAGATTTTTGCATGTAATGACAGCGGTGGCGAATCCTACCGAAAATACAATGGTTAAAATGTCTTAGAAGCAGCAAAACGTAAATATCGTAAATCTGTTGTGAAAAAAGAGCCTGTGAATGTGTAATTCTCACGAAAATGTTTGAAGCACGAATGGAAAGTTAGAGTATTTACAATGTGCTTGCTTGCCTATGATGGATTTTGTAGATCAGCAGAACTGTTGTACATTCGAAGATGTGATATTATACTCTATTCAGCTTATATGTCGATTTTTTTTATTGAAACATCAAGAGGCTGATGTGAGAGATGGAGTTTGGCTAGTTATTGCCAAGACTGGTAACAAATTATGTCCTGTAAATAGGCTGTTTGAAATAATGGCGTGTATAGCCGAAGATTTGGATGTATTCATTTTAGAAACGTGAGTAAATGTGCTACGTGTTATAAACTTCAGGAAACATAAGCCAATGTCTTACAGTCGGTTACAAGAAGTATTTTTTTGAAGCATTGAAACCGCATGTATATTAAGATATATGGGTTGCACAGCCTGCGTGCTGTTGGTTCCTCTGCGTCAGCAATTAATGATGTACAAGATAGAATGTTCAAACATCACGGATTTGGAAGAGTGGGATGTATTCATTTTTAGAAACGTGAGTAAATGTGCTTCGTGTTAACTTCAGGAAACAGATAAGCTAATGTCTTACAGTCGGTTACGAGAAGTATTTTGAAGCACTGAAACCGCATATACCCAATATTAAGATATATGGGTTGCACAGCCTGCGTGCTGTTGGTCCCTCTGTGGCAGAAATTAATGATGTACAAGATAGAATGTTCAAACATCACGGACTTTGGAAGAGTGAGTGTGCCAAAGACGGGTACGTGAAAGATAGCCTCAAGAAGAGGTTGGAAGTGTCAATATCTCTTGGCCTGTAACGCTTTCTTTGAAGCTCGTCATGTACCGTACGACACCACCACAAAAAGTGTTTGTTGAATTTTGTGTTAGGGGGAGGGGTCTTACATGAGGAGTCGGAGAAATATAGTTTCCTTTGGTTGAATGGAATGAACTAAAAGGAAACTTCTTTCTCCATGGGGTGCAAGAGCTCCGTGTGTGAACTGTGTTCAGTCGAGCGCCGTATGTATTTTATAAGAGAGAGAGAGTCTCTGTTTAACCATTCTCGTCTACGGTACACGTCGATGCTACAAAGAACGCTTAATTTAAGCACCCTGGAAATATGGCGCTGAAATATGGTAGAAGTTAGGGTTCCCAGGAAACATGTGTGGGGCGAGTCCCCGAAATATGGGGTTAGAGTCCCCCGAGATGTGTGTGGGGTTAGAGTCCCCCGAGATGTGTGTGGGGTTAGAGTCCCCCGAGATGTGTGTGGGGTTAGAGTCCCCCGAGATGTGTGTGGGGTTAGAGTCCCCCGAGATGTGTGTGGGGTTAGAGTCCCCCGAGATGTGTGTGGGGTTAGAGTCCCCCGAGATGTGTGTGGGGTTAGAGTCCCCCGAGATGTGTGTGGGGTTAGAGTCCCCCGAGATGTGTGTGGGGTTAGAGTCCCCCGGGATGTGTGTGGGGTTAGAGTCCCCCGAGATGTGTGTGGGGTTAGAGTCCCCCGAGATGTGTGTGGGGTTAGAGTCCCCCGAGATGTGTGTGGGGTTAGAGACCCCGAGATGTGTGTGGGGGAACCCGAGATGTGTGTGGGGTTAGAGTCCCCGAGATGTGTGTGGGGTTAGAGTCCCCCGAGATGTGTGTGGGGTTAGAGTCCCCCGAGATGTGTGTGGGGTTAGAGTCCCCCGAGATGAGTGTGGGGTTAGAGTCCCCCGAGATGTGTGTGGGGTTGGGAGTTTGAACAGGGGTTAGAGTCCCTGTGGTGTAGAATGGGTGGGGCTAGAGTTCCAAAGTGACTGTCAATAAAGCGTTTGCCGTGTCATGTACTGCACGATTACCGTATCACAATAATAAAGTGTTTGTTGAATTTTGTGTTAGGAGGGGCTTATAATGAGGGAGTCGGAGAAGCTCTGTTGATAATAGCAAAATGTGACGTTGAAAATTTAATATATGGTAGGAGCTAGTGGATCAGACCTCTGCAGCCCATGTCCATCAATCAATCTCGCCAGTTGGTCCTCTAGCCTGGTGAGTGGTGTACATTCATGTCCATGTATTGGTAGCTGGTAGGGAGTTGGTGGGGATTTTGGGCAATGTTTCAAAACAGGCTGATTTCCCTAACACTACTATTCAGACACCACAAAATAAGATAAAATTAAATGAAAGATTATTAGATTCATGCATAGAAAATCTGTGTGAACTTCAAAAGAAAAAATCCAAAGTGGAATATGACTGACCAAAAAGGGCTTCCTGAAGTGTTCATGATTGGCAAGGGCTGTGCCACAACAGAGATGGTGTGTGCTACTCCCAAAAATTCAACCCTGTTCCCTTCCAACCAATACTCATTCCATTCTCCACCCCAATTTCCCACCCCCACCCCACCCTGAACATAGTGCTGTAAAGGTTTCATATGTGGCTTCAAATATATGGGGGTACTGCTACTATTAAAAAGGTATTGTGACACTCAATTTTTATTCCATATTTCACTAGACATAGATTCTGCTTCATATGGTAAATTGAAGAATATTTGTCTGTTGGAAATACGACTAATGAGTTTGAAACATGTAAACAGGCTAATTTCCCTAGTGCTTCATTGATATAGGATACATACACTAAATGATGCAATTATTTATTTTACTATCTATCGTATATTATTAGCCTGACAAGTTATTATTGAAGGTTTGAGCACATTCGCCATTTTAAATTGGAGCGATATGCAAGAGGTGGGTAAAATTGACGTCTGGCGACTAAAAAGCAAGCATATGACTCTACAGGAAAGTATTCGTCGACACCTAACATTCGACACCTAACATTCAGACCCGAGAATTCGGTGGATTCTCGGATGTAGCCTTATAGTATCTCAGCAGCGCTTTTATTGCAGCTGTTCATGTGGAGACATTGTGATGACAGATCAGCTCAAACAACTCATCTGATGTTAATGGATGAGCATCGTGGACGTCTGATGGAGTAAACTCCTCAACATGGGGTAAAACTGGTAAATTCAAAAATATCCAGGAAAACTAACCTGTAATGCCCGCCTAAATTTCCCACCAAAACAATAAACCTACATATGTTTGTCAAGAGACATGTACAGAGGGCGGGTCTCGGGGACTAACAGTCCACCAGCAGAATCCTAAGACCTATTCCATATTCCATATAACAGTATTAGCACCAAATTCAAAAAGACAATAATAGTATACATAAACATAGGCTTGTTTCTTGCATGGGAGAAGTGGTCAACAGTTTTCAATGATGCCGGCAAGACATCATGATGTTCCAAAAATATCAAATCCGTATCGCTGATCAGTATTCTTAATCCATAATACGTTGTAAAGTCGTCATCTAAAGAATGACGGATCTGTCACGCTTTGATTGTGACTGTTCATGTGAGTACCATGAGGATTTTGAAGTACATGGGTTCATACGGCCCCTAGCCCCGTGTTAAGCGGAATTAGACACAAGTTACGAAACGTAACGCCATAGATCTTGCACGCTACGCTCGTATTTTGCTATCAGCATGCGATATGTATCGCCAAATTTGAGAAACTTTGAGTGGAGGCGCTTGGTGGTGTAGCCCTGTTTTATAAGTTTCTGCAACAATGTTTTGTGACGTTGATTAAAATCGCCCACCTTCACAGGATTCAATGCTACTGAAGAGACTTTCCTCAACATAACGAAAGGCGTGCTGTATTGGCGCGGTCAGCGGGGCCCAGAAGCGCCAATTTGAGAAGAGGGAGGCCAAAGATCGCTTTGCCCCCCCCCCAATAATTGTGACTGAAAGTGCCTTGAAATAGGTCTAAAATTAGTAGTCCTTACACGGATCCAAGTTTATCGGGACTCATTTTGAATTGCAGTTTCATGGAAACAAATTCTTCCCAGTGTTTGATCTATCTGGTTTATTGTTAACTCCATCACAGTCTTCATGAATTATCAGTTTCATATGATATCCGCCTCTCTTTTTCGACATTAACGTTAATTAGCACCAGAAATTGACGCGTTTGGCACCCAAAACTTCAAACAATTCAGCTTGGCATTGATGCAACAATTTTCGCATCGATGAAGTGACCTTTTCTCGCAGAGGTGTTAGAAGTTGACTTTGACTTAAACTGACGAGAAGATGTTTTGAACATCAGTATTTGAGGATAATTTTGTTTGCCTCTATGAGAGAGAAAGGCAGAAATTGTGAATTTTTTACCCTAAAACATTCTCTGAAAATGCGCCAAAGTGCGTAAAATGAAGTGCAAATTTTCAAAATTTCCGGACCCTCCGCTTCGTAGGATGGGGACACACCATCCCGGTCCCATCCCCGTTCTGGCCCCACAATTTTGAATTGCAAGCGTGGAAATTCATTCCAATCAGGTTGAATGAAAATTCACTTGAGTGTGGATACGGTAAAAAATGAATAATTTAGATCGAATTTCATCTCATCATATGCATACATGTACACATGTATCTACAGCTTATAATTTGACAATGGGGTACATAGGGAATGGGTGTTTTTGAACGTGGACCAACTCTCCCTGCTCAAATCAAACTTGAGTGAAACTAGACAACGTGCTGAGCATGTAGCCCAATTTTAGTGTTGATTGGTGAAAAAATATTTGACTTAGATAAATTTGAGATAAATCCGTCATAGACGACATATCCGCGTCGGATGGTATTAAAACAATAATACATCAAAACCACGACCTACTTTGTTACCAATTAAATTAGGTTACTGAATACTTTCGCTGAAGTACTACTTTTACTGTAAATGTAACAATATAAGCTATGTCACTTGAAGACTCTGGAATATGATAATGGAAACATAAAAACTTATTAAGCAAGAACGATCTTTTTACTTTCTATTTATAGATGTAGTTATCCTTATTCTGTTAAGGAAGTAAAACACGGAGATTTTGAGGAATTTCCTATCAGAACTATCCCGACACCACAAAATGAGATAAAAGTAAATGAAAGATTGATGGTTAAATGATGCAATATGTCCACAAATAGTACGTCGAGTCCCGGTCTTTATTTCACTATTTATCGAATATTAGCCCGACAAGTTTCTACTAAAATTTTGAGCACATTCGCCCTGTTAAAACTGAACTTGATCTACGTCATCGATATCATCAGGCATTTGTTATACACGCTTATTTTTCTACCATCATATGTCGTTTTGGTTCCATTAAAACTGTATACCTGGGTTTACGTCTCAAGGTAATCAAAGAATGATATATTTCCATAAGATTTGGTAAGTTACTCGATTCTACTCGATTTATATCATTCTCTTACAGCAAGCTCATCCGTGACTGCGACTCAACAGCGTAAGTTATCAAAGTAATAAGTTTTATATTAAATTATTAAATTAAGTTCATGTAACAAAATTACACTAGAAAATAATGACTGGGGCCTCTGACACCGAGATACTACTCAACCACATAGGGTACTCTATTAATGAATAGATGGCAATCGAATTACATTCGATATGGAGGTTACTTGAAAAGTTCACAATCCCCTGCCAATAAATCTCCAATTAAGTATATTCACCACAACTTACCCCTGTACCTAGCCTAGGGTGACAGCTACAACAGTTCAATGGTTTACAATCCATCCATTTACAAGATCAATGGCCTCATAGGATCACTGCCCTAAATAAACAAATTATTTCTAGCTCATTAATGTAAGAGAAATAAATTTACAAAAAAAGTTTTTACCATAAGAATGCAATGTGCCCGGTATCAATATAGAATACATGTATACTGTTTACAACAGCTGATCATGGCAGTCACATGACCAAGCAAGTATCACTCGATCTATTGACCTGGAAATCCCCTGAATTGGTGGGAAAATATTCCAACCAGTAATGGAATATTTATACCAACTCCAATAACAGTATTTAATAATCTGATCTCTTACAAGATGATAGATTAGATCGAGATGGACATCGATAATCGTAGCAAAGTAAATAGTACGCCTTTCCGTAGCGGGAATATATATACAAAACGAATCATCCGATACACGAGGCTCTAAAAATAGCACAGGCGCTTGTTGTTGGTCAGTTATTAATATTTATTAATATTTGTATATACTCTCCTCCTACTCCATTTATAAATGGAGTAGGAGAGTATATATAAATATTAATATCATAATTAATAACTGTGAAAAATAGCTCCGTGTGTTCAAGGTGATGTGCCAGACTTTAAATCCATACCAAGGAAGTGGAACTCTCAGAAAAGACTCTACAAAGGTAATCTGCACCGGCCTTACACTATAATGCACCATATAAATAATGCGAATAAAGCATATTTACTCATAAAATTGTCATCAAACGTTGACAAGGCAAATCAGCTCAACACGCCGCACGACTAAGTTTTCATCCAAAGCCCCTCCAACAACCAAAACAGGAGTAACGTCACTGGACTATCGAGAAGCCTTGAAACTGCAATCTTGGTGCACAACAAACAATTGCTAAACCCAGCCCGACAATGCATATAGTAGGAAGAATCAGTAATAGGATAAGGCAGTTAAACACTTATGCTAAGCAGAAAATAGATATAAAGTACCAGGTGGATCTTAGTCACACCCGGGAACCATGTACGATTGCAGTCTTCACGCTGGGTAATCAAATTAGCACACGTGCCGTTCAGAGGAGTGCAGATTTACTCGTCTTACACATTTGCAGTAAGATGTCACTTGGGCATGGCTTGTTTTTCCATGGGAATCCAATTCCCGCCAGCACACTCGCAAAATAATTCGCAGGAATCCAATAGATTCTATATAAAATATTACCAATTTCTATAGAAATGATAGCATTGAATTCCCGTGGATTCCCATAGAGCTGGATTGCGAGAATCTATTTGGATTCTCGTGAAGTTTGGCGAAAAAAAGGCCTGTTGTGATTTGTGTTTGGCACATTTCCGCCTACGGGTGGTGCCACCTGGTGGCCAAATCTAAATTTGGTTTCCGAGCAATAACTTGAGGACCCCTCTTCAGATCCTTCTCAAAGTTCATATGCCGATACCATGCAATGAGATATCGTTTGGGATTGCGTTTTGCCTGCTAGCACCTGCAGGAGGTGACACCTGACGGCAAAGTCATTCGGTTTCCGGGCAATAGGATGAGGATGCCTTCAGATTCTGGTCAAATTTAGTTTGCAGATAATATCATGAGATGTCGCTTGGGGCTGCATTTCGGTTACATAATTTTCGTGCTACAGCGTGAGAAAAATATATTACAGCAGCAACCACATTCAGTCAGGCATTCTTAGTTGATCTGAAAACCTGAGGAGGCGGAAAGACCCTTCTGCTTCTTACGCCTGTGAAGCAGCAGTTGCCACCCTCATCCCGGAGACCGACAACGTTTATAGATATTGCTGCCATTTTGGCGGGGGCCTAGCATCCTCTGGCTGCTTGTAGTGATTATCATTTTTACAACGAGTTAAATGCAAGATATTCTGGTGCAGACAGTAACATATTTCTATCTCTTGCAGGGAACCAGTCTTGTAACAGTGCTCAGTTCAGCTGTGACAATTTGAAGTGCATCCCTCTCACCTGGAAATGTGATCGGGACAATGACTGTGGGGATAACAGTGACGAGAGGGACTGTCGTAAGTATTGTACCCCCAACTCACCCCTCCCCCCCCGGAACAAATAGTACAGGATTCAGTCTTCAGCTCATTGTCCCCCGCCTCAACGCGGCCTGGGGCTTTAAAATGGTTCTTGCATCTTTGTGTCCGTTTATGTCCGTGGATGTCTGTTTGAATATTCCGGAAGCGATAACTTCCAAATTACAACACATATAAGGGAGGTGGGAAGAGGTGCCGACCTACTGACAGAGCCACATGACCTCACAGCATAGTTTTCCGGTTAACCTATTCTAAAGCACATACCGCTTTGTTGGATCGTTCCGAAATTCGGCATACGCATTCCTTGCGACAAGACGCCAGTTGGTATTGCATTTCAGCAACATCTGCCTGAAGGTGGCGCCACTGGGTCAAAATGGGTCTTGCTTCTTTGTGTCCGTGCATGTCCGTGCATGTCTGTTTGAATTTTCCGCAAGCGATAACTTCCAAACGCATTGTTGGATCCTTCCGAAGTTCGGCATTCGCATTCCTTGCGACAAGACGCCAGTTGGTATTGCATTTCAGCAACATCTGCGTGAAGGTGGCGCCACTGGGTCAAAATGGGTCTTGCTTCTTTGTGTCCGTGGATGTCCGCGGACGTCCGTTTAAATTTTTCGCAAGCGATAACGTCCAAACGCTTTGTCCGATTCTTCCGAAATTCGGCATACGCATTCCTTACGACAAGACACCGGCTGTTATCGCATTTCAGCAACATCTGCCTGAAGGTGTCGCCACTTGGTCTCTCTTCTTCATGTCCGTTCCTGTCCGCGAATGTCGGTTCAAATTCTTTGCGAGCGATAACTTCCAAACGCTTTGTTGGATTCTCCCGAAATTCGGCATACGCATTCCTTGCGACAAGACGCCGGTTGCTACTGCAGCAACGTCTGCCTGAAGGGTGGCATGTAACAGGTTTGTGGGCAGTAGCCGTCTGCTGAATACCCGACGCTTTCATTCGTTACAAACTGACCCTTTCGAATATATCCCTCAATTTCAGTTTCGACGTTGGAGCCTAAGCGTCAGATTCCATCGCTGTCAGAGTCGAGTATCTTGTTGAATGCTATTCAGTCAGCTAGACTATAAAAACGCCAATTTTAATGGGGCTTCCTGTGTCTGTCTCTTGCTGAATGTGCAGTGAAGCGCAACCCGCTCTGATCCCCGCCTGATACTTTCTGGGTAGTCGTTCTTCCTCTGTCACAACATGAAAGCCTGATTTTAATCAGTAATGAGTTGGACTTGTTGGAACATTATGATAAACTTATGAATATTTCGGCAACTTCAATTTGATCATTTATCAGATATCTCCAGTTAGAGATGATAAAAGAAAATCAACTACTCAGGAATCGACAGACCAATCCCAATCCCTGTAGTCACGCGTCTGCGCACCGACACCGGGAAGCCCCTTCACCAAAATTTGATAAGTCGCTTTTGTAATGAATTCGAGACTGCTTGCATACCTCTGACACATGGGTCTCAGATAATTCCATAATTTCAGCTGATTATGAATTTAAACATTTTCGCACCGAGAACCATAATACCTTAGCAAGACAATGGAGAGGTGTTCAAGGTGGCGAATGATACAGAAAATAATGGGAACATGAAATTGTATGTTCATATCAATGCAATCACATGTCAATTGGTCCATTTCAAATTTTAGAATAAAGGTCACCGGGTTTATCCTTTTTTGTAATGCGCTACACCACTGATTTGTTGTTTTCGGTGTTATTTGTATCCATCTGAAATTGTTGCCATGACAAAAAATTTAGTCATAGGCGAAAGGACTAAAGTATTCATGAACAATACAATGTATCAGGATAAATTCATGTGTCGGTCTCCACCTCGAGATATAACACATTTGGTTTCACCAAGAGTATACCAGAAACTGTGCTGTGTATGGATAGATTTGATCGCTGTTGCAGCTATGCAAAGTGATTAATTATATCGTATCCAAACCGCGTGAATGCAAATCTATAATATCCTGAAGGCAACATAAATGCAGCAATTTGTAAGAAAGCAAACCACGAGTTACAAGTAATATCACATTTAACTATGTTTATTTAACGTGTTCTTTTCTCTTTAAATCTTTTGATAGAGACAACCACCCCTGAGGCTCAACAATCAGATCAACCTCCAGAGCCTCCGTCGACGGATAAATCAAGTTGGCTTCACGTCGGTACCATTCCTGCGATTGGTGGAATCGTGATGATGGGATTGCTGTTGGCCCTCTACTTGAACAACCGTTAATTAAGATGGACAATCAATATGAACTTCAGGATGCCTCGACCAGGTGTTAATCCTCTTCCGTTGTCCTCTGCCTATACGTTATATGCTTGAGCATTTATGCTTTCACGACGAACTAGTAATCATAATGCTTGTATAAATAAATATTACACCAAGTTGAATTACTGACTTAGTAGACACGTCTCGCCTGCAGGATCAACCTGAATATCTTCGTCTTCAGAATATCCGCAAAACAATATTCGTCTTGAAAATGTAGGGAAGTTTATTATGTTTATTTCATGTCATTGTTCACGCGACAAATAAACATTTTCCTGTGCTTATCCATTGTAATTACAGCCTAATCGGATGAGGCATAGCAATTATTTTGTCCGTTCGTCCACCCGAATTTCCGTCCTACCAAACTTATTCGGACCATATTTTTGTTCTTGGTACTAGAATTTTAAAACTTGAACAAGAAAAACTATGTATGTAGTAGAGATCAATTGGCCTACTTTTCCCCTCCGCTTGCCCTTTTTTCCTGGGAAAATATCACCTTATGCGAACTTTTCCGGAACATATCGCGCAGCAGATACCATGCATGGAGTAGGTGAACCGTGACCTAGTTTATCCCCATATACATATCTTTCACTTTGTCTGTCCGTTCCGAGCCAAAATTCTCCATTCCATATCTCGGAGATTTCTGAACTTGCGCTCGAGGTATATCTAGTGCATTTAAAAGATTTGAAATGACCTACCTTACCTTGGGCGCGAAATACGATGTACCCACTAAATGTGTAAGGTTCTACATTTTTCCCTGCGTGTGTATTTCCCTGGGGCATATATCCCAACCACAAAACCCGACCCCCACTCAATATCGTCTATATTTTGATAAGAGTAAAAAGCCAATACTCCTGTCCTTTCACCCGCACTCATATAAGTCCTACCAGATGAAGCATGAACCTCATACATCCCGCGAACACCACATCACGCAGCAGTCATCCAGCTACAACTTTCCTAATTGCAAATCTGTACCACACGGCTATTTAAATGTTGAAAGCTTAAATCCTACCAAAATATGTTTATCAAGCTAGCCAATGCTCCATTCGATAACCATATATGTATTACATATTCTAAACGCATGCCCGAAGATCCGACCTACAATTCTTACATCTTCTTCCACTCTTAAAATCTCGCTACACATATTCTGACAATATTGCAAATTATGCAGAGGTATAAAATTCCTGAAATATTATAAATATAACAGGACCGAAAATATTCCGGCTTGTAGTGATAATTCACCAGCAATCCATAAAAATATTCCATTTATTTATTTTTTGATTTGCAATGGCGGAATCGCAGATTTTGTGAAAAGGTACTCAACTTTTTCGAGAAGATATCAGTGTACAAAGACTTCTTTGAAAATAGGATACCGCTCATCGTCGTTACCAAGGGCTCATCAATGTATCCGATGTCACAGTTATTGCTAAACCTGGACATATGCGGTGGGGACGTAATGTAAGCATAGCCACCCTTTTCCAGTTTTTTTAATATGCACTGCATCAGAGTCACTGAGCACTTCAGAATCGCTTTGCGAGAACTTCAACATTCCTTCCAACATTCGTTGGAAAAGTTCATTTTTTCTCCCAGACTGAAATAAAGATAGACATTCCTGTACCAATCTGAAACTTAAGGGAGCAGTATAGAGTATTCATATGACCCTGTGTCAGTGTACATCCGTGCATGTCTGTTCGAATTATCCGCAAGCGATAACTTCTTAATGCTTTGTTGGATTCTTCCGAAATTCGGCATACGCATTCCTTGCGACAAGACGCCAGTCGTTATTGCATTTCAGCAACATCTACCTGAAGGCCACTGGGTCAAAATGGATCTTTGTTCTTTGTGTCCGGGGATGTCAGTTTGAATTCTTTACAAGCGATAACTTCCAAATGCTTTGTCGTTGCAAGCGATGTTCTTTGCAAGCGATAACTTTCAAATGCTTTGTTGGATTCTCCAGAAATTCAGCTACTGCATTTCAGCAACATCTGCCTGAAAGTGGCGCCACTGAGTTCCTTCTTCTTGTCCGTTCCATTTAAAATCGGCCTTCAATTATATGAAATCATTCTATTCCACGTCATATGATTTACCCTAAAGCTTCTGCACGAACCATTTGTGTCCACACATGTAACTTACTATATTAATTACAACTGAGTTTCTAAAGTTCGGGTGCACACTGTGCATATGATCAATTTCCTGAATTGAATCCAACCTTGCTGGTCTTCAGACTGACATATGATGGCATGCAGTTGTCAGTGCGATTGTTCATGTACAGGGAGCTTTCTATGGCTTTCATGTCAGCACACCACCACTACCCTCAAGGAGAGCATGCCCAGGGTGCCGAGCCGCACCCTCTATCTACCAAACTAGCCCTCGTCCGACTCTCATATATTGTGTTCGAGCATATATATCTCCAATATATCTTGACAGAAAGTAGAAATTTGTGTGTAGTCTGCAATATTGGTATAATTCTGCCACCCGTCAATGAATTGCAACCCGAAAAGGTTTCCATTTAGCAGGCACAGGCCCATGCTTTTACCCCTCGGCCAATTTGGGCCATGGGGTATTGTCTTCGTCTTGTACGTCCGTCTGTTCATACGTCCATTCGTGAGCGAGATAGCCGGAACACGGTTCCACTGATGAAATTCAAATTTGTTATACTTATTTACCTAGTCAAGGACCAGAAGCCTATTGAATTGGGACATGATTGGGTAGAAACCTTGGCAGCCATCTTTAATTTTATGCAAAATGGATAATGATCCATATCTCGGAAACCATTCAACTGTTCAATACGAAATTTGATATACATCATCGATACATCAAGCAACTTTCAATGAATTACCAAACAGGCTTTTCTGATTAGCTGGAAACCCTGGAGGCCATCTTTAATTTATGCGAAATCGATAATGATACATATCTCGGTTACCATTCAAATGTTTTATATGAAAGATGGTATACATCATCGATACATCCAGATACTTTGAATCGGGACCTGGTTGACCGAAAACCTTGGTGGCCATCTTTAATTTATGCAAAATAATTAATGATCTCTATCTCTGATTCCGTTGAAGTGCTCGATGTAAAATTTGGTATACATCATCGATGCATCAAGAGACTTACGATGAATGACAGATCTGGTTCCTCTGATTGGGCGGAAATCTTGGTGGCCATATTTAAGTTATGCAAATTTTGTAATGATGTTTATCTCTGATACCATTTAAGTGTTCTATATGAAACTTGGTTTACAGCATCGATGTATGAAGAGATTTGCATTAATGAATAACCACATCAGTTTCTCTGAGTGGCGAGAAGAATGGGCGGCCATCTTTAATTTATGCAAAATCATTAATGATCTCTATTTCTGATACTGTTCAAATGCTCAATGTAAAATTTGGTATACATTATCGATGCATCAAGAGATTTATGTAATGAATACCGGTTTCTCTGATTGGATGGAAACCTTAGGGGCCATTTCTAACTGCAATTTTTTTTGATAATCTGTATATTTGTCACTTGACTGCTTGGTGTTCCTGGCATCTTGGTTCAAATTGAATACATTATGAATGACTGGCGCCCAGAGCCTTGGGGTTTTCAGATGCGCAGCTTCGTATTGTATTGGTAAGTGGGGCCCTTGTCTATAGATCTTGCTTGGAATTGTTTTTTCGTGCCAATCCGCGTCTGGGTGGCGCCACCTGGGGGCCAAGTTAAAATTGCATCTCCAGACAATAACTTTTGAAAACCTTAAGGATTCTTTTCAAATTTGGTGTGTGGGTACCTTGCCTCAAGATCTGGCTTGAGAATGTTTTTCGTGTTGATTCGTTGAAGTAGCAGGAACACAACTGGGCTGGGTGGTGCTTGGTTGGTTCGTCGTGATATAGCTGAAATATTGTTGAAAGCGACGTTAAATTCTATTTACTCACTCGTGTTGATTCATGTACAGGGGGCATCACCTGAAAGCTAAGTAAAGTGTTTCCAGACAATATTTTTTTAAAACCTTGACCGATTTGTTCCAAATTTGGTGTGTAGGTACCTCACCTCAATTTCTCGTTTGGCATTATTTTTCATCCTGATCCACACATAGGTGGCGCCAACTGGGAGCAAATTTAAAATTATAATTTTATAACTTTTCAAAACTTCAATGAATTTTTTTCAAGTTTGGTATATGAATACATGTACCTTACCTGAAGATTTCGCTTGGGATTGTTTTTCTGTCGATCTGATCATAGGTGGCGCCACCGGTAGGCCAAGTTAACATTTTCTATTTCCAATGTCAAGGAATCTTGTCTCAAGATCTCGGTTGGGATTATTTTTTATGCTATCTGCCTATACATGGCGCTATCTGTGGGCCAAGGTAAAATTCCATTTCCCGACAATAACTGAATGTTGGACCTGATTCTTTTCAAATTGGTATGTTGGTACCCTCCCTCAAGGTATCGTATGGGGTCATGTTAATGATGTTTTTTGTTTTTACTTTCCTCACAAATAGTGAATGTTTCCTTTTACTAAAGATGAAAAAGGGATGCCTTCTCGATCGTATTCGATCGACTGTATCTAGTGTCTTCAATATTTGACATATATGCATTCCTTGTGACAAGATGTTGATAAGTATTGTGTTTCAGAAAGGTCTTCCTGAAGGTGGCACCATTAGGGTTCTTTCCTTTCTTTTGTGCTGCAAGCAATAACTTTGAAACACTTTAAAATGTCACCCCGGGCAATAACTTGAGAACTGCTCATCAAATTCTTCCCAAGTTAGGCATGCATATACATTGTACCTTGCCATGAGATGTTGCTTGAGATTGCGTTATCCACTTCTGCTTAGAAGGTGATGCCACCTGATCACAAAATCTGAAATTTGTTTTTGGCCAATAACTTGAGAACTGCACGCATTCTTCTCAAATTTAACATGCATGTACCATGCCAGGAGATGCTGCATGGGATCTTTCACTCACTTGCACCTACAGGTGGCGCCACCTGGTGGCAAAATCCCAAATTTGTCTCCGGGTAATACCATGACATAAGATGTCGCTTGAGATTGCATTTCATCCATTTGCGCCTACAGGTAGCACCACCTCGTGTTAAAATCTAAATTTGATTTCGCTCATCAGATTCTTCTCCAATTTGGTATGCAGATACCATGCCATGATATGTCCCCCGGGATTGTATTTCGCCTGCTTCTGCATACTGGTGGCGACACCTGGTGGACAAATCTGAAAATTGTTTCTGACAATAATCTGACAACTGCTCATCGGATTCTTCTCAAATTTGGTAGTTATAGGCCATAATATATCGCTTGGGATTGTGTTTGGCACACTTGTGCCTACAAATCTAAATTTGGTTTCCGGGCAATAACTTGGAGACCGCTCTTCAGATTCTTCCCAAAGTTTGTATGCTGATACATGTACCCAGACTGTAGAACTCTCTGTTAAATCAGGATATTAACAGACAGTGTCAGCGTACTGCTCCAGCTGTCTCCCCTTCGGTGATTGGTCATTCGACCCCGGCATTTTAAACGAATACGAGCATTTTCATTGGATCCCTATTTATAAGAGCCACCCCAATCTTCATACACAACCACGTGACTATCTCAGCTGACTGATGACATAGCGCGGCCTCATTTTCAATTTCAAAATCTGCCGTCTAACTGGGGAAATGTTGTTGTTGCTGCATCAGCCG
>JAVTVY010049297.1:0-23496 GCA_036873755.1 Hanleya hanleyi
TTTGCACGGTATAAGAGCCGAGTGAGCATTTTTAAGGTTATGCACTCGTATGTGTTCGTTCATGTCTGTCCAGGCTGCCTGTTTGTTTAAAGGTAAATGGACAGAGCGAATAATGGTAAGGCTTTTCGCCCTTATAAGTCAGTCTGTCTTTTCAGGTTGCCTGTCTCTTTACAGAAAAAACCTTTGTTAGACTGTTCACCTGTATGTATTAGCCCATGTACTTTCAGGTTGCCTTTTTGTTTACAGGTATAAGGAGAGTGCGAACATCTGTAAGGCTTTTCACCTGTATTAGTCAGTTCAAGCACTGCGGTGGTCTAATGGTTAGAGCGTCGGCCTCGTAAGCGGTAGGTACTGGGTTCGATCCCAGGCCGGGTCATACCTAAGACTTGAAAAATGGAACTTGTTGCTCCCTCGCTTACGCTCAGCATTAAGAGGATAGAACAAGGACTGGTTCGCTCGGTGTCAGTATAATGTGACTGGGTGGGGTGTCATGTCTGCCTACGGCATGATATTTCAGTGGGACAGCACTATAAAATGGCAGCATTAGATCTGCTCTGTTACAAGTAGGTATCCCTGCCCCTCCCCCTCCCCTCCCTTCCCTTCCCCGTCGTGATATAGCTGAAAAAATGTTGAAAGCGACGTTAAACCCTATTCACTCACTCACTCACTCACCCCAGTCCAAGCATCTTCAGGTAGAATGTAGGACTCTGATAAATCAAGATATTAACAGGCAGTGTCAGAGGATCGTTCCGGCTGTCTCCCCGTCAGTGATAGGTCATTTTTAAACTGAGACGAGCTGTCTGATTGGATCACCATTTCTAGGAGCCACCCAATCTTCATACACAACCACGTGACTGTTTCAGTTGACCGATGACATAGCGTGGCCTCGTTTTCGATTTCAAAATATGCCGTTCAACCGGGGAAATCTTGTTTCTGTTTCAGCCAGTCATTGGCAATCCAGAGAAGGGTCTAATATTATAGGCTACATCTTCAGGTTGCCTTTGTGTTCCAAGGTATACGGACATACAGGACATTGGAAAGGCTGTTCATGAGTCATTTCATGCATATTCAGGGCGTCTCTGTGTGCACAGGTGTAAGAACAGAGTGGCTTTTCATAATCAACTTCCCAACGCCCTCCTCCGAACCTTCGTCTGGTTGTTGCACAGCCTCTGGAGCGGACTCCCCACTGAAGGGTCCCGAATCCATCATCTGAAAAATTTAAACCAGGAATAGTTAATATACATAGCCAATGAAGGTCGACTTATTTCATTTTAAGGCGCAGAACACTGCTTGTTGGGTCTGTAAGCGAGAAGCTGTTTGCCATGACAGGGGGGTTATTCTAGCCCAAAATTGTTCACAAACTCAATTTCAAAATTCTACAAAACTCAATTTTTTTTCCTTTTTCATCAAAAAAATGATGAAACTCAACTTTTTCAACTTTTTCATCGCACCAATTACAGAACTGAGGTTGGTCATATGTTTACGAGAACAGAAACACTGTAGACGCTACTTTAGAGATCGACAAATACTGACAACCCTATTGACATGAATTATATACAGTCTATGTAACATTGGTAAAATAACCCAGTGTTACGTGATAACCCGTTGGCCCAACCCGTGGCAGGGTACCGTGTGTTGTCCAACAATTGAAGGCGACAGTAGCGTGTCGTGTCTTCTTAGAGCAACAACAACATATTGAACTGCTGCTGCGTTGTCAATCAAGATATAAACATCAGCCTAAAATGTTCGGCCTTCAACCGAATACACTTGTACACTCCTGTTCAACCACACCAAACCACAGTATGGCCATTGTCAGTTAATAGGTTGTTTAGCTTGACCTTCTCATAATAAAACATACATGCTAGAAGCTATAATTATTAATTATTGAAGCTAAATTTTCTACCGTTGACAGAGAAGAATGTGATTGAATATATAACCCAGGGTGCGAAATAGCCCTTTGCCCGGTTGCCCAGGGCAACCTAAATTTCCTTTGGGCAACCAAATTCTGTCCAAATTGCAATGCATTTGGATGTGTTGGTTGCCCTGCTTGCCGATGGGCAACTAGTATTTGTTTGTCTATTTCATACCCTGTAACCTGACAAAATTCCTATTTTACAGATTTATACACTCTGAAATCTCTCATAAAGATCACCAGAAAAAAACATTTATGAAATAATTATTCTCTAAAGAGACATCTTAAGTTTGCTTTAATTTAATTGAAACATAACGTAAATAATTATGGTAGACAGTAAAACTCAAAAGCGCACACATTCTGTAAATAGAAATCCTGGGAAACCAGATTACATGTACTTGTGACCACTATTAAAGATAACTGCAGGATTTATTACCCGAATTTTCAACTTCTTTTATTCTTTTATAATGACTGAAGATAGGGATTCTCTGTCCAGGGCAACGACTTTTGTATGTCCATCGTCCTTAAGCTGTACGAGTATTTCGTTACGTGCAGGTCGACAGCCTGTGTTGTCGTTGTTGTTGTCGGGAGTGAAGATGTGAAGCGCTCGATCACTTCGCCCAAAAGCGTATCACTAGAGAAATGAATGGTCAAATTCGGCACAATGTGCCGACTGGTTGATGAGGAAACAACTGACCCGTTAACTAAAACAATAATGGCTTTGGTACGCGACCATCAAAACTGCCGGAGTTAAAAACTGCTGTGTGTTTGACACGAGGGAATCCTCGCTAGAGATTCATGCCGGGAAAAGGACTGTGCCTCGTTTTGAAATCAGGCCAGAGGTTCCCCCAAGAATGTGGACCAAAATGGCGGCTTTTGCCACTCGTGGCCTCCGCGCTGTGACGGCAAGCGACCACCTCATTCGTTTTACTTGGATTTGCTTACTTATTTTTTTTACAGCCAAAAATTACTGATAATTAATATACATACGGCATTATTTATCTCCTAACTATTGATGTGGGCGGGTCAGGCGAGACAACATATCAACTGACAACTGGTAAATTGTGGGAAACTCAATAGCACGCAAACGGCAAAAAATCGCAAAACTCAATTTTTTTAATCAAAACTCAATTTGAAATTCTCTGCAAAACTCAATATTTTTCTTTTTTCATCGTGGTTACCACGATGAAAAAACGGCTAGAAAAACCCCTGCACGAGTGTAGCTATATGACCAGCATAGGGAGTTAAGGACACAAAATGACTTGTTAAAACTTGACTATTCCCACACCACACATACTCCCCACATTAATTTCTACTCCACACAAAACCCCCCGCCTCCCTACATACATGTATCATCCACTTCTGCTACGAACAAACATGTCCGCTCTTTCCATTTTCCATATACACCCCACCCAATCCCTCTTCCTACTACAGCCTCCACCCACTTTGCAATACAGCTCTCTCAACCATGTCTAAAACCCACCACAAAAATTTGATCTCTCAACCCTCTCAACCATGTCTAAAAACCCACCACAAAAATTTGATCTCTCAACCATGTCTAAAACCCACCACAAAAATTTGATCTCTCAGCCCTGTCTAAAACCCACCACAAAAACTTGATCTCTCAACCATGTCTAAAACCCACCACAAAAATTTGATCTCTCAACCATGTCTAAAACCCACCACAAAAATTTGATCTCTCAGCCATGTCTAAAACCCACCACAAAAACTTGATCCCAACTGCTCAGGTAAGTGTTCTTCCTTGAAATGAAGTGACATGTGTCAAAATTAGGGTTCTCGTACCTGGGCCCACCTGGCCATGGGCTTCTAACAACAATCCAAAGTTATGTACATTCACGGATTAGCTTTCAACAAAATTGCGAATCATAGCGACAAGGAAATCAGACATGTATGCTCAAATTTCAACTTATGCATGACAACATTTGAACAACAAAAATCTGTCTGAAATTTCAGCACTGGAATCCAAGTCCTAGATAGCATTGTGAAGACTATGTTTGTGCGCCGATTGTTGCGCAACCTGATAAATTGCAATCAGGGAATGTTACATTGATGATCCGACGAGCAATGATTTGACTTTTGACAAGACATGATTTGCATGTTTAGGTGGGAGACACATCATCCATGAGGTCCCTGACCAACATAAATGAATGGAACGAGTTGAAAGAGCTGGAACCATATAGCCATGAAATGCAACGGAAATGCAATCATATTTTTCTTCAAAGGTATTCAAAATGCAATCATATTTTTCTTCAAAGGTATTCGAACGCACCGAAGTAAGCAATATCATAAAGACTGATATTAATAGAATGAACAACTGTCATGCCTGTAGAAATCTTTCTTTCTAAAACCCTGTAAATCATCTGTAATCATTGAAACAGTTTACAGACTCGCTATTCCGCTTTCTTGGGAAAGAAAAAAATGAGGCGCTCGACAGGTGTGACTCGCCTGTGTTACACAGTATGCTCGGTCAACACGCATGACTTAATTTTCTCACGCCAGCTGCCAGATCCTCTAATAGTTTTCACCTAAACAGGTATCAGTTATTTCTCTTGCTCTGAAGTTCTCTTTGAACACCTGACTTCCGCTCTGCTAAAAATTGCTGTTTTGATGAAGATTTCACGTTTTAAGCTAGTCCGAAAAGCAGCCCCTACAAGACATTTTATAATACTGATTTCTATTGAATCTACAGTCTGCCCGTTCAACCAGCAAAATCGACTTAGCTGCCAGACCAAAATGTCCAGCAGTCAAAAAACGATACTTATATGCCATATTCTTCACTCAAAATGATGAAACCCAGGACTCGCGAATTAGCTAGCCCGATGTCCTGGGACAACCAAAAATTACGTCGGGCAAGTAAATCTGGCAAATTGTTTGCCTGATGGGCAATCAGAAATTTAGCTGTAATTGTCAATGCTACTGGATAAAATATGTTATTCCTTGCTGTAGTCGGCAGACTCGACTGCCTATCAGCATTAGTCTCAACTCGAACTATCGCGGTCCGGGTGAAAGTGAAAGCCATGCCGTCGGCCATAACTGGAAAAACCCTATGGGTATCTCACCATGCACCACGTAAACACGCGTCATGCAATCTCCTTCACGACGACCTGGTTATGGACTAATATCAGCCAATCAACGCAGACTTCATCATTTTGCGCGGGACAGACCACATTGACAGTGCTGTGAGACAAGTATCTGACTAATCGTGAACTCCTAGCGGCGGGGGTTAAATGTCCGCAAGAGAATACTGGCCGTAAGGATCAGGACTATGAACGAAAACAAAAGCGGACGTTTGTGCCTTCATGGGCGAAGGAATACTTCTGGCTGGAGTTCGATGATCAAAGAGCTGAAATGTTCTGTCGAGTGTGTAGGCGATTTCCTCAGCTGGCGGGGGAGTAAATATTCAGTGAACTTTGCATTTGGGCGTGTGAAGGAAGGTGTTTGTGGTAGAGATGGACCATCTGTGGTCCAAATTGCCCGTGAGGCGTGCCCAACCCCCATCTTAAGCCATGGACGCACTAACGATGGTGACTGAGTGAGTGCGCGCGTGTGTGTGTGTGTTTGTGTATGTGTGTGTGAACCGTTTCTCTTTCAGAAGACATGGAGGCTCTGAAGAGCCGTTCTTTTCTGTCGCTGGAAGACAGAACCGTCATAGCCACAGCGTCAGGGTCAATAGAACAAAGACCATTGCGAGGTCCACGAATGGGGGAATGGGGGTGTGGGGTCCAGAGGGACGTGTTTTATAGGCGATATCACATATATGCACTTATACGTAGCTCTACGAGTCCGTGATAAGTACTATTCTGATTGGTTAGTCACATAAGAGAACACTAACAACAAGGATTACAGGTCAATCATTTTAATCATCCCCTCCATCAGAGCACACCCACGCTGGGGAGCCGCTATGGGTGTGTTTACTATTCACTTATGTTATTGTCTGTGTCCTGGCCGCATAGTCAGCTGCTCTTCTCAAATCAGAAGTTAATTGTGCTGATCTCAGACGGCTCTTGTTCAATCAGAAGCCGACCATGGGAATAAGTATTAGTATAAGTCATGGATGGAACACAAAATGGCACACAAACTGTGGATGTCTTTTGGATTGATGGTGCTCAACTGACTGTGGAGTCTGAAGACTCGCCCGCAATGCTGGCATTCATGGCTGGGTGCTCTTTGGACCGAACGTTAATGTCACCGTAAATTATCCTTACGACTACATAACTACCTGCAGATCGAACATATATACTCGCCTACAGGATCTTGAAAAGTAGACTCAAGGATGGAGTCAAACGTCACGGCTCCCTCAATCCTCAAGCGTGCATGTCCATGGATTACACTTTGGTGAGATCTCAACTGACTGTGTAGTCTGAAGCGGTGTCCACAGTCCCCACATTTGATGTCTGAATTTCTCATGGAGAAACCGTTCATGGCACTGTAAACTATCCAGGCGATTAAATGTATCCGCGCAGGTCTCGCATGTGTACTGGGCAGTAGCATCTTGGATGGTAGGCTCATGGCGTTGTAAGTCATGCAAGCGTGTAAAGGACTTGGAGTAGGTAAACGAGAACATCGTGGCGTAAGTGGTTGAACGAATGACTGCTGAAAGAGTCAGAATGTTTGCTTTGATAGTGCGCTAGCTGGCGATCTATTTTTAGCACAACCGGTTTCGACGAAAATTCCGGTATACCGCCACTTTCATAAACCTTCCCTACAAAAAACTCCCCTACGTTGTTCTCGCCACCAATCGCCGCATCGCTGTCCTGCCTGTCCACACTTGAATCATGTATGTGTGTGTGCGTGTGTGTGTGTGTGTGTGTGTGCGGACGTGTGTGTACACGTATAAACCGTAAGATGAGGACCAAAGCTTGAATTCCTACTATGTTTCCGAGGACCGACGTTGCTCCAAGATCAAGAAAATAGTCCTTGGACTGTCTTTTTTTTTCATATTAAAATGCGTATCTTTTGGCAGCCATCTTGAATACGACTGTCATTTTAGGATTCGTAGCAGGAATTATTTGCTTGGCTTCAGCACAATACATTAAGTGCACAATACAGACATAATCCTTTTCGCATTATATGATGATTTACCACTAATTTGACCATTATCATGGCCACCATTTTGAATTTGGCGGCCACCTTGGAAAATAATTTTACAGATCTTTCTTGAAAACGGACTAGAGCATTAATAACAAGCATCGCTGCAAGTTTCATAACCTCGACTAAAACAGTAAACAGTATTATTATCATATTGCTGTATTTGACTATTATATTGGAGGCCATCTTGAATTTGGCTGCCATATTGGAAAAAAATGAGTGATTCCTTAGGGTGCACTCCACACTGGGCAAGGGTTTCGCACAAATGGCCCCTCCCTAATTTCATAACAAGGAAGGTCGCCTGTTTTTGACAGCATGGTAATTCTTCTTCTCTTGCTACTAACTGAAATCTATAGTATCACCCTGCTGGACGTAACCATTTCTTCAAACGAAGATATAACATTTGCTTGCTGGTCTCAACTACGCGCCACTACGGAGTTAATCGTTTCCGGAATTGAGTATCAGGCAGGCCAAAATCTCTTTCAGGAAACGAGGACAAGTGATCCACTTAAGCGATAAATTTCACTTAAGTAAGGTCTGAGCCCCTGTTTTTCTTTGCCATTTTAAGATTGCAAATACAGCTTTGGACGGGAAACACTTTAACATACATAAAAAGAAAATCATTTCGTACGTTTTCTCTGACACATTTTCATATATTTTAAGGAGTTTTTCAGAAAAGTTGCAGAAGGTTTAAGAAGGATTGCACGTCTTTCATTTTCAATTTCAATAGCTCACTTGCCTCCTGGAATAATGGAATGAGTGTGCCCATTCGGAAAATATATACTTTTATAGGGGTTTTCTTAAAGATTTCACATATATTTAAGGCCGAAGACCCGAACCTATGTCTATTTTTAACCGCACATCATTTAGGTGTGGAATGCACCCTTAATGTAGGCTTCATTACACGGTTATAATACACGAGTAGGCCAAATGTTTTATGTTCTCCAACACTACATTCGCTAAAAGCGCTTATTCGAACCTTGTAATGACTTGATTTGGAACGGGATAGTAAAGTTCATTTATCTTAGTCAGAAATGTTTCTGTTTTATGCATACTACATGGTATGATATCATTGTCCTTGCATATATGCTATTTGGACCTATACAGAATTACCTCCCCTTGGTTAGGCACATATGTTACACTTAGTGACCTGTACGTCCCAATCATTATCAATGTGAATATCGAAGTGATTAATTTTCAATACGGATCACTCCAGCACCCTGATCTGAAGTGAATGAGAGCGTATTATTCTGGTTTTGTCCTTTTTATCTCGAAGTTTGTACTCCCACCCCTCAATTTTAAGAAAAAGTCGGAGTGAAAAATTATTGACAATTTGGTACGAATTTCAGTTATTTTTGCGTTTATTTTGCTTCTCATGCCTCATTCGAAAGCTGGTCAACGCTCCCGATCTTTGTTCATGGCTTTCATTGTCACGGTCAAAGCATAATGCTACGATATTTTTATTGGGCTCTCAAAAGTCAGCAAAAGTCGCAAAAACAAAGATGGGGTAGGGAGAAAGTGATTGACGGGATATCCGATAAAACTGCATATTACAAGGAAGTGTCGCATACCAAGAAACTCGCAAACACTCCCAGATTAGCATAGCCTTGAGAACAGAAATTCTGAGAAAACACCCTAGCCTTAAGGGTGCACTCCACACTAGGCCACGGTTTCGCACAAATGGCCCCTCCTTAACTTCATAATAAGGAAGGTCGCCTGTTTTTGACAGCATGGTAATTCTTCTTCCCTTTCTACTAACTGAAATCTATAGTATCACCCTGCTGGACGTAACCATTTCTTCAAACGAAGATATAACATTTGCTTGCTGGTCTCAATTACGCGCCACTACGGAGTTAATCGTTTCCGGAATTGAATATCAGGCAGGCCAAAATCCTCACTTTTTCGGGAAACGAAAATGATGATCCCTTTATGACGATAAAATTTTACAAAAAAACGAGTAGGTCGACCCCCTGTTTTTTTCGCCATTTTAAATTGTCCTTTGCGACGGGAAACACTTTAACATACATAAAAAGAAAATCGTTTTCTCTGGGTTGCTGGTAGAATTTGACACATTTTCAAATATTTTAAGGAGTTTTTCTGAAAAGTTGAAGAAGGTTTAAGAAGGATTGCACGTCTTTCATTTTCAATTTCAATAGCTCACTTGCCTCCTGGAATAATGGCATGAGTGTGCCCATTCGGAAAATATATACTTTTATAGGGGTTTTCTTAAAGATTTCACATATATTTAAGGCCGAAGACCCGAACCTATGTCTATTTTTAACCGCACATCATTTAGGTGTGGAATGCACCCTTAATGTAGGCTTCATTACACGGTTATAATACACGAGTAGGCCAAATGTTTTATGTTCTCCAACACTACATTCGCTAAAAGCGCTTATTCGAACCTTGTAATGACTTGATATGGAACGGGATAGTAAAGTTCATTTATCTTAGTCAGAAATGTTTCTGTTTTATGCATACTACATGGTATGATATCATTGTCCTTGCATATATGCTATTTGTACCTATACAGAATTACCTCCCCTTGGTTAGGCACATATGTTACACTTAGTGACCTGTACGTCCCAATCATTATCAATGTGAATATCGAAGTGATTAATTTTCAATACGGATCACTCCAGCACCCTGATCTGAAGTGAATGAGAGCGTATTATTCTGGTTTTGTCCTTTTTATCTCGAAGTTTGTACTCCCACCCCTCAATTCTAGGAAAAAGTCGGAATGAAAAATTATTGACAATTTGGTTCGAATTTCAGTTATTTTTGCGTTTATTTTGCTTCTCATGCCTCATTCGAAAGCTGGTCAACGCTCCCGATCTTTGTTCATGGCTTTCATTGTCACGGTCAAAGCATAATGCTACGATATTTTTATTGGGCTCTCAAACTCGCGATTTTCAGCAAAAGTCGCAAACACAAAGATGGGGTAGGGGCAAAGTGATTGACGGAATATCCGATAAAACTGCATACTACAAGCAAGTGTCGCATACCAAGAAACTCGCAAACACTCCCAGATTGGCATAGCCTTGAGAACAGAAATTCTGAGAAAACACTCTAGCCTTAAGGGTGCACTCCACACTAGGCCACGGTTTCGCACAAATGGCCCCTCCCTAATTTCATAATAAGGAAGGTCGCCTGTTTTTGACAGCATGGTAATTCTTCTTCCCTTGCTACTAACTGAAATCTATAGGATCACCCTGCTGGACGTAACCATTTCTTCAAACGAAGATATAACATTTGCTTGCTGGTCTCAATTACGCGCCACTACGGAGTTAATCGTTTCCGGAATTGAATATCAGGCAGGCCAAAATCCTCACTTTTTCGGGAAACGAAAATGATGATCCCTTTATGACGATAAAATTTTACAAGAAAACGAGTAGGTCGACCCCCTGTTTTTTCGCCATTTTAAATTGTCCTTTGCGACGGGAAACACTTTAACATACATAAAAAGAAAATCGTTTTCTCTGGGTTTCTGGTAGAATTTGACACATTTTCATATATTTTAAGGAGTTTTTCTGAAAAGTTGAAGAAGGTTTAAGAAGGATTGCGCGTCTTTCATTTTCAATTTCAATAGCTCACTTGCCTCCTGGAATAATGGCATGAGTGTGCCCATTCGGAAAATATATACTTTTACAGGGGTTTTCTCAAAGATTTCACATATATTTAAGGCCGAAGACCCGAACCCATGTCTATTTTTAACCGCACATCATTTAGGTGTGGAATGCACCCTTAATGTAGGCTTCATTGCACGGTTACAATACACGAGTAGGCCAAATATTGTATGTTCTCCTACACTACATTCGTTAAAAGCGTTTATTCGGACCTTGTAATGACTTGATATGGGACGGGATAGTAAAGTTCATTTTTCTTAGTCAGAAATGTTTCGATTTTATGCATACTACATGGTATGATATCATTGTCCTTGCATATATGCTATTTGGACCTATACAGAATTACCTTCCCTTGGTTAGGCACATATGTTACGCTTAGTGACCTGTATGTCCCAATTATTGTCAATGTGAATGTCAAAGTGATTAATTTTCAATACGGATCACACCAGCACCCTGCTCTAAAGTGAATGAGAGCGTATTATTCTGATTTTGTTCCTTTTATCTCGAAGTTTGGCATCGAACCCCCCAATTTTTCGAAAAAGTCGGAATGAAAAATTATTGACAATTTGGCTCGAATTTCAGCTATTTTTGCGTTTATTTTGCTTCTCATGCCTCATTCGAAAGCTGGTCAACGCTCCCGATCTTTGTTCATGGCTTTCATTGTCACGGTCAAAGCATAATGCTACGATATTTTTATTGGGCTCTCAAAAGTCAGCAAAAGTCGCAAAAACAAAGATGGGGTAGGGAGAAAGTGATTGACGGGATATCCGATAAAACTGCATATTACAAGCAAGTGTCGCATACCAAGAAACTCGCAAACACTCCCAGATTAGCATAGCCTTGAGAACAGAAATTATGAGAAAACACCCTAGCCTTAAGGGTGCACTCCACACTAGGCCACGGTTTCGCACAAATGGCCCCTCCCTAATTTCATAATAAGGAAGGTCGCCTGTTTTTGACAGCATGGTAATTCTTCTTCCCTTGCTACTAACTGAAATCTATAGGATCACCCTGCTGGACGTAACCATTTCTTCAAACGAAGATATAACATTTGCTTGCTGGTCTCAATTACGCGCCACTACGGAGTTAATCGTTTCCGGAATTGAATATCAGGCAGGCCAAAATCCTCACTTTTTCGGGAAACGAAAATGATGATCCCTGTATGACGATAAAATTTTACAAAAAAACGAGTAGGTCGACCCCCTGTTTTTTTCGCCATTTTAAATTGTCCTTTGCGACGGGAAACACTTTAACATACATAAAAAGAAAATCGTTTTCTCTGGGTTGCTGGTAGAATTTGACACATTTTCATATATTTTAAGGATTTTTTCTGAAAAGTTAAAGAAGGTTTAAGAAGGATTGCACGTCTTTCATTTTCAATTTCAATAGCTCACTTGCCTCCTGGAATAATGGCATGAGTGTGCCCATTCGGAAAATATATACTTTTATAGGGGTTTTCTTAAAGATTTCACATATATTTAAGGCCGAAGACCCGAACCTATGTCTATTTTTAACCGCACCTCATTTAGGTGTGGAATGCACCCTTAATGTAGGCTTCATTACACGGTTATAATACACGAGTAGGCCAAATGTTTTATGTTCTCCAACACTACATTCGCTAAAAGCGCTTATTCGAACCTTGTAATGACTTGATATGGAACGGGATAGTAAAGTTCATTTATCTTAGTCAGAAATGTTTCTGTTTTATGCATACTACATGGTATGATATCATTGTCCTTGCATATATGCTATTTGGACCTATACAGAATTACCTCCCCTTGGTTAGGCACATATGTTACACTTAGTGACCTGTACGTCCCAATCATTATCAATGTGAATATCGAAGTGATTAATTTTCAATACGGATCACTCCAGCACCCTGATCTGAAGTGAATGAGAGCGTATTATTCTGGTTTTGTCCTTTTTATCTCGAAGTTTGTACTCCCACCCCTCAATTTTAAGAAAAAGTCGGAATGAAAAATTATTGACAATTTGGTACGAATTTCAGTTATTTTTGCGTTTATTTTGCTTCTCATGCCTCATTCGGAAGCTGGTCAACGCTCCCGATCTTTGTTCATGGCTTTCATTGTCACGGTCAAAGCATAATGCTACGATATGTTTATTGGGCTCTCAAGAGTCAGCAAAAGTCGCAAAAACAAAGATGGGGTAGGGAGAAAGTGATTGACGGGATATCCGATAAAACTGCATATTACAAGGAAGTGTCGCATACCAAGAAACTCGCAAACACTCCCAGATTAGCATAGCCTTGAGAACAGAAATTCTGAGAAAACACCCTAGCCTTAAGGGTGCACTCCACACTAGGCCACGGTTTCGCACAAATGGCCCCTCCCTAATTTCATAATAAGGAAGGTCGCCTGTTTTTGACAGCATGGTAATTCTTCTTCCCTTTCTACTAACTGAAATCTATAGTATCACCCAGCAGGACGTAACCATTTCTTCAAACGAAGATATAACATTTGCTTGCTGGTCTCAACTACGCGCCACTACGGAGTTAATCGTTTCCGGAATTGAATATCAGGCAGGCCAAAATCCTCACTTTTTCGGGAAACGAAAATGATGATCCTTTATGGCGATAAAATTTTACAAAAAACGAGTAGGTCGACCCCCTGTTTTTTTCGCCATTTTAAATTGTCCTTTGGACGGAAACACTTTAACATACATACAAAGAAAATCATTTCGTACGTTTTCTCTGGGTTGCGGGTAGAATTTGACACATTTTCATATATTTTAAGGAGTTTTTCAGAAAAGTTGAAGAAGGTTTAAGGAGGATTGCGCGTCTTTCATTTTCAATTTCAATAGCTCACTTGCCTCCTGGAATAATGGCATGAGTGTGCCCATTCGGGAAATATATACTTTTACAGGGGTTTTCTTAAAGATTTCACATATATTTAAGGCCGAATACCCGAACCCATGTCTATTTTTAACCGCACATCATTGAGGTGTGGAATGCACCCTTAATGTAGGCTTCATTGCACGGTTATAATACACGAGTAGGCCAAATATTTTATGTTCTCCAACACTACATTCGTTAAAAGCGCCTATTCGAACCTTGTAATGACTTGATATGGAACGGGATAGTAAAGTTCATTTATCTTAGTCAAAAATGTTTCTGTTTTATGCATACTACATGGTATGATATCATTGTCCTTGCATATATGCTATTTGGACCTATACAGAATTACCTCCCCTTGGTTAGGCACATATGTTACACTTAGTGACCTGTACGTCCCAATCATTATCAATGTGAATATCGAAGTGATTAATTTTCAATACGGATCACTCCAGCACCCTGATCTGAAGTGAATGAGAGCGTATTATTCTGGTTTTGTCCTTTTTATCTCGAAGTTTGTACTCCCACCCCTCAATTTTAGGAAAAAGTCGGAATGAAAAATTATTGACAATTTGGTTCGAATTTCAGTTATTTTTGCGTTTATTTTGCTTCTCATGCCTCATTCGAAAGCTGGTCAACGCTCCCGATCTTTGTTCATGGCTTTCATTGTCACGGTCAAAGCATAATGCTACGATATTTTTATTGGGCTCTCAAAAGTCAGCAAAAGTCGCAAAAACAAAGATGGGGTAGGGGGAGAGTGATTGACGGGATATCCGATAAAACTGCATATTACAAGGAAGTGTCGCATACCAAGAAACTCGCAAACACTCCCAGATTAGCATAGCCTTGAGAACAGAAATTCTGAGAAAACACCCTAGCCTTAAGGGTGCACTCCACACTAGGCCACGGTTTCGCACAAATGGCCCCTCCCTAATTTCATAATAAGGAAGGTCGCCTGTTTTTGACAGCATGGTAATTCTTCTTCCCTTTCTACTAACTGAAATCTATAGTATCACCCTGCTGGACGTAACCATTTCTTCAAACGAAGATATAACATTTGCTTGCTGGTCTCAATTACGCGCCACTACGGAGTTAATCGTTTCCGGAATTGAATATCAGGCAGGCCAAAATCCTCACTTTTTCGGGAAACGAAAATGATGATCCCTTTATGACGATAAAATTTTACAAAAAAACGAGTAGGTCGACCCCCTGTTTTTTTCGCCATTTTAAATTGTCCTTTGCGACGGGAAACACTTTAACATACATAAAAAGAAAATCGTTTTCTCTGGGTTGCTGGTAGAATTTGACACATTTTCATATATTTTAAGGAGTTTTTCTGAAAAGTTGAAGAAGGTTTAAGAAGGATTGCACGTCTTTCATTTTCAATTTCAATAGCTCACTTGCCTCCTGGAATAATGGCATGAGTGTGCCCATTCGGAAAATATATACTTTTATAGGGGTTTTCTTAAAGATTTCACATATATTTAAGGCCGAAGACCCGAACCTATGTCTATTTTTAACCGCACATCATTTAGGTGTGGAATGCACCCTTAATGTAGGCTTCATTGCACGGTTATAATACACGAGTAGGCCAAATATTTTATGTTCTCCAACACTACATTCGCTAAAAGCGCTTATTCGAACCTTGTAATGACTTGATATGGAACGGGATAGTAAAGTTCATTTATCTTAGTCAGAAATGTTTCTGTTTTATGCATACTACATGGTATGATATCATTGTCCTTGCATATATGCTATTTGGACCTATACAGAATTACCTCCCCTTGGTTAGGCACATATGTTACACTTAGTGACCTGTATGCCCCAATCATTATCAATGTGGATGTCGAAGTGATTAATTTTCAATACGGATCACTCCAGCACCCTGATCTGAAGTGAATGAGAGCGTATTATTCTGGTTTTGTCCTTTTTATCTCGAAGTTTGTACTCCCACCCCTCAATTTTAGGAAAAAGTCGGAATGAAAAATTATTGACAATTTGGTTCGAATTTCAGTTATTTTTGCGTTTATTTTGCTTCTCATGCCTCATTCGAAAGCTGGTTAACGCTCCCGATCTTTGTTCATGGCTTTCATTGTCACGGTCAAAGCATAATGCTACGATATTTTTATTGGGCTCTCAAAAGTCAGCAAAAGTCGCAAAAACAAAGATGGGGTAGGGGGAAAGTGATTGACGGGATATCCGATAAAACTGCATATTACAAGCAAGTGTCGCATACCAAGAAACTCGCAAACACTCCCAGATTAGCATAGCCTTGAGAAAGGAAATTCTGAGAAAACACCCTAGCCTTAAGGGTGCACTCCACACTAGGCCACGGTTTCGCACAAATGGTCCCTCCCTAATTTCATAATAAGGAAGGTCGCCTGTTTTTGACAGCATGGTAATTCTTCTTCCCTTGCTACTAACTGAAATCTATAGTATCACCCTGCTGGACGTAACCATTTCTTCAAACGAAGATATAACATTTGCTTGCTGGTCTCAACTACGCGCCACTACGGAGTTAATCGTTTCCGGAATTGAATATCAGGCAGGCCAAAATCCTCACTTTTTCGGGAAACGAAAATGATGATCCCTTTATGGCGATAAAATTTTACAAAAAACGAGTAGGTCGACCCCCTGTTTTTTTCGCCATTTTGAATTGTCCTTTGCGAAGGGAAACACTTTAACATACATAAAAAGTAAATCGTTTTCTCTGGGTTGCTGGTAGAATTTGACACATTTTCATGTATTTTAAGGAGTTTTTCAGAAAAGTTGAAGAAGGTTTAAGAAGGATTGCACGTCTTTGATTTTCAATTTCAATAGCTCACTTGCCTCCTGGAATAATGGCAAGAAACTCGCAAACACTCCCAGATTATCATAGCCTTGAGAACAGAAATTATGAGAAAACACCCTAGCCCTAAGGGTGCACTCCACACTAGGCCACGGTTTCGCACTAATGGCCCTTCCCTAATTTCATAATAAGGAAGGTCGCCTGTTTTTGACAGCATGGTAATTCTTCTTCTAATCGTTTCCGGAATTGAATATCAGGCAGGCCAAAATCCTCACTTTTTCGGGAAACGAAAATGATGATCCCTTTATGGCGATAAAATTTTACAAAAAACGAGTAGGTCGACCCCTGTTTTTTTCGCCATTTTGAATTGTCCTTTGAGACGGGAAACACTTTAACATACATCAAAAGAAAATCGTTTTCTCTGGGTTGCTGGTAGAATTTGACACATTTTCATATATTTTAAGGAGTTTTTCAGAAAAGTTGAAGAAGGTTTAAGAAGGATTGCACGTCTTTCATTTTCAATTTCAATAGCTCACTTGCCTCCTGGAATAATGGCATGAGTGTGCCCATTCGGAAAATATATACTTTTTTAGGGGTTTTCTTAAAGATTTCACATATATTTAAGGCCGAAGACCCAAACCCATGTCTATTTTTAACCGCACATCATTTAGGTGTGGAATGCACCCTTAATGTAGGCTTCATTGCACGGTTATAATACACGAGTAGGCCAAATATTTTATGTTCTCCAACACTACATTCGTTAAAAGCGCTTATTCGAATCTTGTAATGACTTGATATGGAACGGGATAGTAAAGTTCATTTATCTTAGTCAGAAATGTTTCTGTTTTATGTACACTACATGGTATGATATCATTGTCCTTGCATATATGCTATTTGGACCTATACAGAACTACCTCCCCTTGGTTAGGAACATATGTTACGCTTAGTGACCTGTATGTCCCAATTATTATCAATGTGAATGTCAAAGTGATTAATTTTCAATACGGATCACACCAGCACCCTGATCTGAAGTGAATGAGAGCGTATTATTCTGGTTTTGTCCTTTTTATCTCGAAGTTTGTACTCCCACCCCTCAATTTTAGGAAAAAGTCGGAATGAAAAATTATTGACAATTTGGTTCGAATTTCAGTTATTTTTGCGTTTATTTTGCTTCTCATGCCTCATTCGAAAGCTGGTCAACGCTCCCGATCTTTGTTCATGGCTTTCATTGTCACGGTCAAAGCATAATGCTACGATATGTTTATTGGGCTCTCAAAAGTCAGCAAAAGTCGCAAAAACAAAGATGGGGTAGGGAGAAAGTGATTGACGGGATATCCGATAAAACTGCATATTACAAGCAAGTGTCGCATACCAAGAAACTCGCAAACACTCCCAGATTAGCATAGCCTTGAGAAAGGAAATTCTGAGAAAACACCCTAGCCTTAAGGGTGCACTCCACACTAGGCCACGGTTTCGCACAAATGGTCCCTCCCTAATTTCATAATAAGGAAGGTCGCCTGTTTTTGACAGCATGGTAATTCTTCTTCCCTTGCTACTAACTGAAATCTATAGTATCACCCTGCTGGACGTAACCATTTCTTCAAACGAAGATATAACATTTGCTTGCTGGTCTCAACTACGCGCCACTACAGAGTTAATCGTTTCCGGAATTGAATATCAGGCAGGCCAAAATCCTCACTTTTTCGGGAAACGAAAATGATGATCCCTTTATGGCGATAAAATTTTACAAAAAACGAGTAGGTCGACCCCCTGTTTTTTCCGCCATTTTGAATTGTCCTTTGCGACGGGAAACACTTTAACATACATAAAAAGAAAATCGTTTTCTCTGGGTTGCTGGTAGAATTTGACACATTTTCATGTATTTTAAGGAGTTTTTCAGAAAAGTTGAAGAAGGTTTAAGAAGGATTGCACGTCTTTCATTTTCAATTTTAATAGCTTACTTGCCTCCTGGAATAATGGCATGAGTGTGCCCATTCGGAAAATATATACTTTTATAGGGGTTTTCTTAAAGATTTCACATATATTTAAGGCCGAAGACCCGAACCCATGTCTATTTTTAACCGCACATCATTTAGGTGTGGAATGCACCCTTAATGTAGGCTTCATTGCACGGTTATAATACACGAGTAGGCCAAATATTTTATGTTCTCCAACACTACATTCGCTAAAAGCGCTTATTCGAACCTTGTAATCACTTGATATGGAACGGGATAGTAAAGTTCATTTATCTTAGTCAGAAATGTTTCTGTTTTATGCATACTACATGGTATGATATCATTGTCCTTGCATATATGCTATTTGGACCTATACAGAATTACCTCCCCTTGGTTAGGCACATATGTTACACTTAGTGACCTGTATGTCCCAATCGTTATCAATGTGAATGTCGAAGTGATTAATTTTCAATACGGATCACTCCAGCACCCTGATCTGAAGTGAATGAGAGCGTATTATTCTGGTTTTGACCTTTTTATCTCGAAGTTTGTACTCCCACCCCTCAATTTTAGGAAAAAGTCGGAATGAAAAATTATTGACAATTTGGTTCGAATTTCAGTTATTTTTGCGTTTATTTTGCTTCTCATGCCTCATTCGAAAGCTGGTCAACGCTCCCGATCTTTGTTCATGGCTTTCATTGTCACGGTCAAAGCATAATGCTACGATATTTTTATTGGGCTCTCAAAAGTCAGCAAAAGTCGCAAAAACAAAGATGGAGTTGGGGGAAAGTGATTGACGGGATATCCGATAAAACTGCATATTACAAGCAAGTGTCGCATACCAAGAAACTCGCAAACACTCCCAGATTAGCATAGCCTTGAGAAAGGAAATTCTGAGAAAACACCCTAGCCTTAAGGGTGCACTCCACACTAGGTCACGGTTTCGCACAAATGGTCCCTCCCTAATTTCATAATAAGGAAGGTCGCCTGTTTTTGACAGCATGGTAATTCTTCTTCTCTAACTGATATCCATAGTATCACCCTGGTGTACGTAGCCGTTTCTTCAAACGAGGATATAACAATTGCTTGTTGATCGCATCTACGCGCCACTACAGAGTTAATCGTTTCCGGAATTGAATATCTGGCAGGCCAAAATCCTCACTTTTTCGGGAAACGAAAATGATGATCCCTTTTATGGCGATAAAATTTACAAAAACGAGTAGGCTCGACCCCCCTGTTTTTCTTTCGCCATTTTGAATTGTCCTTTGCGACGGAAACACTCTTCTAACATACATAAAAAGAAAATCGTTTCATAAGTTTTCTCTGGGTTTCGGGTAGAATTTGACACATTTTCATATATTTTACGTTGTTTTTCAGAAAAGTTGAAGAAGATTTAAGGAGGATTGCACGTCTTTCTTTTTCTATTTAAAAGCTCACAAGTCTCCTGAAATAATGGCACGAGTGTGCTCATTTAGAAAATATATACTTTTATAGGGTTTTTGTTTAAGATTTTACATCTGTTTATGGCCGTCGATCCGAACCCATGCCTGTTTTTAGTCGCACACCATTTAGGTGTGGAATGCACCATTAATGTAGGCTCCATTGCGTGGTTATAATGCATGAGTAGGCCAAATATTGTATGTTCTCCTGCACTACACTCGTTAAAAGCGCTTATTCGGACCTTGTTATGACTTGATATGGAACGGGATCATAAAAATCATTTATCTTAGTCAGAAATCTTTCAATTTTATGCATACTACATGGTATGATAGCACTGGCCTTGCATACACGCTATTTAGACCTATACAGATTTACCTCCCCTTGGCTAGGCATATATGTTACGATTAGCGACCTCTATGCCATATTATTGTCAATGTGATAGTCAAAGTGATTAATTTTCAATACGGATCACACCAACACCCTGCTCTAAGGTGAATCAGAGCGTATTATTCTGGTTTTCTCCCTTTCATCTCGAAGTTTGTACTCTCACTCCACAATCTTTTGGAAAAGTCGGAATGAAAAATTATTGACAATTTGGCTTGAATTTGAGCTATTTTTTGCGATTATTTTGCTTCTCATGCCTCATTCGAAAGCTGGTCATCACTCCCGATCTCTGTACATGGGTCTGATTGTCACGGTCAATGAATAATGCTATACTATTCTTATTGAGCTCGTAAACGCGTGAATTTTCAGCAAAAGTCGCAAAACCAAAGATGGGGTAGGGGAAAAGTGATTGACGGGATATCCCATAAAACTTCATACTACAAACAAGTGTCGCATACCAAGAAACTCGCAAACACTTCCAGATTGGCATAACCTTGAGAACAAAAATTCTTAGAAAACACCCTAACCATTAAGGGTGCACTCCACACTTGCCACGGTTTCCTACAAATGACCCCTCCCTAATTTTATAATAAGGAACGTCGCCCGATTTTGACAGCATGGTAATTCTTCTTACCTTTCTACTAACTGATATCTATAGTATCACCCTGCTGGACGTAACCATTTCTCCAAACGAGGATACAACAATTGCTTGTTGATCGCACCCACTCGCCACTACAGAGTTAATCGTGTCCGGAATTGAATATCTGGCGGACCAAACTCCGCACTTTTTCGGGAAGTGAAAATGATGATTCCTTTATGGCGATAAAATTTTACAAAAAACGAGTAGGTCGACCCCCTGTTGTTTTCGCCATTTTAAATTGTCCTTTGGACGGGAAACACTTTAACATACATAAAAAGAAAATTGTTTCATACGTTTTCTCTGGGTTGAGGGTAGAATTTGACACAGTTTCGTATATTTTATGTTGTTTTTCAGAAAAGTTGAAGAAGGTTTAAGGAGGATTGCACGTCTTTCTTTTTCAATTTCAAAAGCTCACAAGTCTCCTGAAATAATGGCACGAGTGTGCTCATTTAGAAAATATATACTTTTATAGGGTTTTTGTTAAAGATTTTACATCTGTTTATGGCCGAAGATCCGAATCCATGCCTGTTTTTAACCGCACATCATTTAGGTGTGGAATGCACCCTGAGAATTCACGATGAAGTTTCAAGGGGAAATTCAAGATGGCCGGCTGGCTGCCATGTTGGATTTTTCGAATCAGACCAAAAAAGGTATCTTGCACAACTAGACCCAAAGGGGAACCTGTGTGCCAAATTTGAGAAAGATCTATGCAGTAGTTCCTGAAAAATCGCGATAACAAATTTTCATGGGGAAATCCAAGATGGCCGCCTGGTGGCCATATTGAATTTTCGAATCGGACTAGAAAAGGTGTCTTGCACAACTAGACCCCAATGGGAACCTGTTTACCAAATTTGAGAAAGATCCATGCAGCAGTTCCTGAGAAATCGCGATAACAAATTTTCATGGGTAAATCCAAGATGGCCGCCTGTTGGCCCTATTAGATTTTCGAATCGGACCAGGAAAGGTATCTTGCACAACTAGACCCTAAGGGGAACTTGTGTACCAAATTTGAGAAAGATTCATGAGGTAGTTCCTGAGAAATTGCGATAACGTTTCATGGGGAAATCGAAGATGGTCGCCTGTTGGCCATATTGGATTTTCGAATCGGACCAGAAAAGGTATCTTGCACAACTAGACCCCAATGGGAACCTGTGTACCAAATTTGAGAAAGATTCATGCTGTAGTTCCTGAGAAATCGTGATAAAGTTTCATGGGAAAATCCAACATGGCCATCTGAAGGCCATATTGGATTTTCGAATCGGACCAGAAAAGGTATCTTGCACAACTAGATCCATAGGGGAACCTGTGTACCAAATTTGAGAAAGATCCCAGGCCTTGTGATTTGAGGCGCGCGATCGCGCACGCACACCATAACGCGCCTGAAGAGGCACTGAGGTGCGTTTTGAACGCGTGCCTTAAACGTTATGTTTGAACGCGCGCCTTAAACTTTATGACCCCCTTCAAACTTTCGCTATGACAAATTTTGACGCGAATCTGCCGATCCATTCGCGTGAAGATTCGCCTGACAGGGCATCCAGGCGAATCGAAACGGATTCGCGTAGAATTGAACGTAAAATCAAACGTCACCAGTTGAAAACTTACGATTGAGCCCCGTTCGCCGATCATCAACGTGCATACAGTTATTGCTGTCGAAAACTGGACTCTATATCATCTATCTATTGCCACGTGCCAGTCCTAGTATGTTCGCGCGTTTTCATTGGCTCGTTTACGGCAGCCCGCCAATCGCTGTCATTGAAACAAGTGTCACGGGCCAACTTCTGCTTGGCCATTTGAAAACGAAAGGATGAAATGGCTTCCGACACAGGGCCTGAAAACGCGGAAACAAATTAGAAAAACGGCCCTGTGTCAGTGGGAAAATAGCCTGAGACATAACTTTGCATTCCATTTTAACGATGTGGGCGATAAGGTGGTACAGGCCTTTTGCAAAGTGTGCCAGAAACACTACCATCAACTAAACACTGCATGTATATTGAGGCAAAATATTAGCCGACGTCAGTTACGGCAAAAACGAAACTAGATACCTGCTGAAGCCAAACTTGGTTAGACACGTAAACAGCGATGGACATCTTGAGTGTTTGAAAACTGAAACTGATTCAGACATTCCAAATTTCTGTTACTGAAGGCAAGTGAATGGATTGAATGATTGAGGTGATGATGATGACGATGTAAAAATTGCCATGTGCCTGTCCTAGTCAGTCTGTTTTACAATTTGTGGTTTTTCAGAGTTTTATTTCTATTTTGCCAATCTTGTTTTCAGCCTTTCGCTCAAGCTCATTAACTCATTGTGTGAATTTTAAATACAAACTAGGCCCATGGGCATATATAGAAAGGTGGTTCAGAAGATAAAAGTTGTTGCTTGATTGAGGGTTGGGACAGATAACATCCATTGCAAGTCAACTTCTCTTTGCATAATCTAGATTTTATTGCACTGTACTTCCATTTGTAAATTAGTGTTTTGTAATTTATGGCTAACAGGAAAAATAGTTTTTAACTGATTGTGATACCCGAGTATCATTTTCAGAGACTATCGATTGACTGGCTGCAATAGTGGAGATAGTAAAACTCAAAAGAATAGCTGCTTCCCGAGTAGCAGATTTCTTTCCCAGAGTTTCAATTCAAAATAGTATCTATTTGTTTGAAAAAGCCCCCAAAAAACACATGAAAAACTGGCCATAATACCAAGCTGATCCGAATGTAGTGGTAATACTATTATACATGTACATACACCCGGTACTGGCACTGAATGAAAGTATTAGAAAGCATGAAACAA
>JAVTVY010049298.1:0-22795 GCA_036873755.1 Hanleya hanleyi
ACTCATTTACGGGAAGAAAATCTGACAAAAAACGGTTAGGTTTTCACCCCCTTTTTTTTTTGCCTTTTTAAGTTGAGACCGGACCAGGGAACGTGAGTAAGAAGTTTAATTGAAATCGCTCTTACAGATTTTTCTGGAAATTGAGCCGAATTTGACCATTTTCGACATTTTTAAGGGGTTTTCTAGGAAAAATGAAGCAAGCATGGAGAAGAATGTTCGAGTTTAAATTTTCTATAACATAGCAGTGGTATATCTTAAAATAATAGCTTCATCGTGTTCTTTCAGAAAATATATACATATAAGTGATTTGGGTTGAAGGTTTTGCGACAACTGGTGGCCGAAAAACGGACCCATAGTCTATTCCATGCCGAATAAAAGAATCTCCGGAGTGCACCCTTTATTTTACATCACATTAATATTTACTAATTTATCATGCAGTTTTTGCGGAGAAATTGCATAAATAAAAAATTCGGAAAATCTGACGGGAAAATCAACCAAAAAATGCGGTTTTTGAAAAAATGACGTCATCAGAGCGGCCATCTTGGATTTTGCTTTTTACATTTTCTGGTACAGCTTGACCCAGGGGTATATTGTGGTAAGTTTCAGCCTCCTACATGTAACTCAAGGAGTAAGAGAATGGCCTCCAGGCCACGACAGGCCCCGAAAAGCCCAGGCTACATAGGGTTAAATGCCCTTTTGGGGGCCAGAGGGCGTCACATGATCCAAAGTGATGGGCACCCCTTCTGATATTGTTTTGTATGCCTCAGGTGATGGATGTGCCAAGTTTGGTGCTTTGTTCCAGCGTGTCACGATCTTTTTGCTAAGCCACCTCACTAATATGTCGCTTGAAGGGTCTGACAGGCTTGCAGTAACCAATCCTGAGAAAGCTTCATATTGCTTTGATGGGAACATTAGTGATAGAGAATTCTTGGTTGGCTAAGCCGAATTAGACGCCGCGCTGTCGGGTGTCTTTTCATGTTGGCGAGGTCCCCACGTTGTGGCACCATAATATACGGGGTAGATATATGGACACGGTGACACCATCTCCCCTCCCCGACTACAAGTAGATAAGTCCAGATGCGACCATGCTGTTAGAATGCTATCAAATATTCATGATATGGGTGCACAGAACACCAAATTCAATTGGAAAACGTAAAATCCTATATAGCGACGTGTACGATTGGGGACATTGATAGGATATTAATTTATTAACATTGAAATGACCCCAAGATGATAATATTGATCTACCTGCTTTGTGTTTTGGCCAGTCTTCTCGATTGAACCTAAAATCTTTGTAATCTTGTCCCGCTAATTCGAAGATCCACCTTGCGGCTTCTGCACGGCCCCGAAAGTTGAAGTATACAAGTTTATAGCTCGGCATCTTGTCCAAATAGATCTGCAACCAAAAACAAATATTTGAAATTATGGAACAGAAAAAAAAGAACGTATTAGATATATCAGGCAGTATAATGTTGATGTTATGACGTTGTGTGTTCGCTGCCTATTTTAGTGAGGGGGCTTAGCAAAAAGATCGTGACACGCTGGACCAAAGCACCAAACTTGGCACATCCATCACCTGAGGCATACAAAACAATATCAGAAGGGGTGCCCATCACTTTGGATCATGTGACGCCCTCTGGCCCCCAAAAGGGCATTTAACCCTATGTAGCCTGGGCTTTTCGGGGCCTGTCGTGGCCTGGAGGCCATTCTCTTACTCCTTGAGTTGCATGTAGGAGGCTGAAACTTACCACAATATACCCCTGGGTCAAGCTGTACCAGAAAATGTAAAAAACAAAATCCAAGATGGCCGCTCTGATGACGTCATTTTTTCAAAAACCGCATTTTTGTGGTTGATTTTCCGGTCAAATTTTCCGAATTTTTTATTTATGCAATTTCTCCGCAAAAACTGCATGATAAATTAGTAAATATTAATGTGATGTAAAATAAAATAGTTTTTGCTCATTTTTCATCGCGGAAAAGCAGAAATTTTGAAGGAATATGACAAAAACATCAATTTTCTGGTACCCCACGTGGCCGCCATCTTGAATTTACCCATGATCCCCTGCTCGGGGGGTTACGCAAATGACCACAATATGATAAACTATAAAGTCACGGGGTTTCAGCTCTCTGTTTTTTGTCGTTCCGGAGATGGCGCAGAAATTTGGTTGGGGTGGAGGCATAATGCCCCCCCCTCCAGGCCAGGTAGGGTTAAGGAGAAATATTACCAATTAAAAAATAGATAGCTTACCAATATCTTCATTATTTTTATTATCCTTGAGGCTAGGAAGCTAAAACTTGCCACACTATATCTAGGGTTCCAGTGCTACCAGAAAATGTAACAAAATTCAAGATGGTCTCTATGATGATGTCACGGTGACGTCATTTTATAAAAATAAGCCATTTTTCTGATTTTTCGAATCCATTTTTCAAACTTTTTACTTGTGCAATTTTCTTTGCCTAAATTACCTTGCGAATTAGTAATTAATCATCTGATGTGATTTAAGATATTATTGGGTAGTTTTACATAGAATAATACACCAATTTTGAGGAAAATACTCCAAAAACAAAATTTTCGAGGTACACCACCGTTTCGTCAAATCTGAATTTACCCATGATGCTCTTTTCCGAGAATAAAATGCCCCTAATTTGATTTGTTATAAAGACACAAAGTGCTAGCTTTAAACAGTTGCGAGACCCCAGAGAAAAGTTCATTGGGAAAAGGGGGGGGGACTGGATCTGAATCCACTAAACACAATTGATCCTCCCCTTTCAGTATCATTTTTCTTACAGTGTACATGCACAACCGGCATATAATTAGAGTAATGCACGGGTGCTGAACCATGCACATATATATGTAATGGTCTTGGCACCCAGTGGAATATATTAGATGTAGTTTCAGACAAAAACAATCATCTATTCATCTCTCAAACTTGAAAGTAGAAAGATTGAAATTGGAGCGATAAGCAAGCGGTGGGAGAAATTGACGAAGTCTGGCAACTAAAAAGCAGCCATATGACTCATATCAACAGGAAAGCTTCGCTCAGCATCAAACATGCAGTCCCGAGAATACGGTGGATTCTCGGATGTAGCCTTAGTATCTCAGCCGCGCATTTATTGTAGCGGTTCATGTGGAGATTATGAAGTATCCACACGGCCCCTCGCACCGGCTTAAGGGGAATCAGATACGCTAGCTCGGGTGCTCCGATGACAGATCAGATCAAACAAATAACGCATCGAATGTTAATGGGTGAGCGTTGAGGACGTCGGATGGAGTAAACGCTTCAACATGGGGTAAACCTGGTAAATGCAAGAATAACCCAGAAAAACTAACCTGACCAGCCTTCAGTATGTCCAGCTTTTCCCCCCATTTTACGAGACGGAAAGCTGAATCACAGTTCAAGGTTTACATGAAAATAGGGGCGATTGTTTCCTTTTACACAGGCGATTATGGTTAATTGGTTTAGGTGGTTTCAGCCACTCCACTTCCTTCTAAGAGAATTTTTCCCTGGTGATCCAAAATGAATAAACGTTGAGAGCTGTAACTTAGCGCAGTTATAGCTTATGATATTGAAGTTATTTTGAGCCTGCAGCATAATACTCGGAGCAGAGCATCATGAGTAAATTGAAAATGGATGATATTAGGGTGTAACTGGAAAGTTCTGTTTTCCTCGTATTCCTTCAAAATTAACCCTACCTGGCCTGGGCCCCCCACCAAATATTCTGCGCTATCTCCGGAACGACAAAAAATGGAGAACTGAAACTCCAGGACTTTATCGTTTATCATATTGGGGTCCTTTTTAGCCTATATACATGACCCCCCGAGCGGAGTATCATGGGTAAATTCAAGATGGCAGACACGCGGGGTACCAGAAAATTGATATTTTTGTCATATTTCTTCAAAATTTCTGCTTTTTCGCGATGAAAAGTGGACAAAAACTATTTTATTTCACATCACAATAATATTTACTAATTTATCACGCAGTTTTTGAGGAGAAATCGCATAAATAAAAAAAAATTCGAAAAATATGACCGAAAAATCGTCAGGAAAATGGCTTATTTTTTGGAAAATGTTGTCATCATGGCGACCATCTTGGATTTTGTGACATTTTCTGGTAGGTCTTTAACCAGTGATACAGTGTGGTAAGTTTCAGCTTCCCAGCCTTAAGGATAATAAAAATATCGAAGCTGTTGGGAGGCTAACTATTCTTTCAATAGCAATATTGCCCCTCAGATGCCCTTTTGGGGACCAGAGCCCAGAGCAACGGGCACCCCTTCTGATATTGTTCTATATGTCTCAAGTGATGGGTGTGCCAAGTTTGGTGCTTTGGTCCAGCGTGTCACGATCTTTCCAAAATATGGCCCTAAGCTACCTCACTATTTAGAGCGAGCCTCCGACTGGTACCCTATCGGTTTTAGTTTGTTGTCGTCCTCGATTTCCTTGCGAATGGATCACTAAGTCGTCTCGACGTCGGCTTTGTTTCATTTTTTGGTTGGTAATTTCACCTAGATCGATAAACATTTGGTTATCCAGCCAGGTGTGTTTGCAGAGCAAAAATGTCGAATAAACATAAAACAGGGTGGTAGATTTACCAGGACTCGGTTCATACATTTATTAGGACAATGGTCGAAAAAAACAAAAAACAACCAGCATAAGTGCCGTACATATAATATGTAGGCCTACTTGTGCGACTGGCTAGACCCAGTCTGCCTGGTGTGATTGATGCTGGCCTTCGCTTTACAGCTGAAATATTGCTGAAGGCGACGGTAAACCTTAATTCTGTCTCTCTCTCTCTGATGCTGGCTATATACTGGAAGCTCGGAACTACATGAATTTCATAGAATTTGGAATTGTATGAACTTTCAATTACTGTTTCATACTTTAAATAGTGTATACAAATATCCAAGTCTGGTGACGGCAAATGCGTTTAGACTCAGTCCTTTTCCACTGCAAAAAGGCTCAGACAATACAGGTTCTCAAATAAATATCTGTCCCAGAACTGAAGGACTGATTGGAGGTCCATAAAACTTTCTTGAGTTCTGACAGTTATTGAGAAAAATGTTGTGAGGCTGGGAAATCGAATACAAATATCAATACCGAAGTATCTCAAATCCTGGGTCATACCCACCATAGTCACTCCAGACTGGCGAATTTCCAGTGATTGCTCTCTCTGGGACAAATCCAGCAAAGGGCAATTCCCGACACAAGAGCTATAAAGACCAGTTGGTGGTTATGGTTGACTGCACTCAGTGAATATGTTTACGACATAGAAACTTGTGAGAACGTGGCTCGGAATTGTTAAAGTTATACAACCGCGGTTTTCATCACATTAGTTTTTACCCCTCGGCCAACTTTGGCCTAGGGGTATTGTCGTCATCATGTACGGCTGTCCGTCCGTACGTCCGTACGTCCGTTACCGCGATATCTACAGAACCGTTTCATGCATGGCAACCAAACTTGTTACATCTATTTATCTTCACGTAAATCAGAAGCCTATCGAAAATGAGTCATCTCGGACAATATTTTGCAGAGTTATGCCCCTTTTTACAAATAAAAATCCATTTATGATTTGTTATTGTGATAATTTCAGAACCGTTCCATATACAACATCCTAACGTGATACAGTTGTTTCTCTTTTTCTGTTTCTCTGAACTAGATGCCTATCGGAAATGAGTCGTGTCAGAAAATATTTTGCAGAGTTATGCCCCTTGTCTAATAAAATCCACTAATTCCTATGTTAAGTTTGCATATAATTTCTATATCATGTTTGTATAATATCACATTTATTTATTGATTGGATGACTGATTTATTGATTTATTCTATTACACAATGCGAAGAAAGCCTGCAAATGAGTTTTGAAAATGACACTAGATGCCTATCGAAAATGAGTTGTGTCAGAAAGTATTTTTTGCAGAGTTATGCCCCTTGTCTCACAAAATCCACTAATTCCTATGTTAAGTTTGCTTATATTATTTCTATATCATGTTAGTATACTATCACATTTATTTATTGATTGGATGACTGGAAAACTTTTTTTTTCAAAGAAAGTACACTTACAATACCAGGGGTAAATATTTCTTCCCACAAGCCAATCAATTGGTAGAGACACCCTTACATTATAATACCTGGGGTTCAGAGCCGAGGGGTTTCGATAGCGCAGTTTCATGTTATTCCGATGAAAACAAATGCTAGCGGCTAATATATAAAAGGACTAGAAATGACAGATAACCGAATCATATCAACGGTGAACTATATGATTTTTATGATTGGTCAGAAAATACATCAAGCCGGAAAATAAAACATGAAAACTAATTGAACCATGAATGTCCGCAATACACCACCGAAGTCTATACTCGGCAAGCACAAACTCGACTTATCGGGGGGCCAGGGTCAGAAAATGGGACTTTCGTGATGCACGGGTCATTCTTTCATGTAAGGATCACGACAGTCTGGCTTGCCAAGCTCGAATGCACAGCAATGCTGATCAAATCTGTAACAGTAGCTAAAGTCCTAGAAAATCTATACCATATGCCAAAGATACCGATACCGTACTCTTCATATTGTTTTGACATTCGACAGTTACAGGCCGACCAGTTTGACTTTCCTCTTTATTTGCTTCGATCTTTCGCACATTGGATTGCTTTCCTTTCCCTAAACTCCCCGAGAAATACATCTACAGGGGTAATTCCATCTTCACATTTTCAAGTTAAACACTACACTAACGTTCCGTCATTTACGTGCAGTGTTAGACTTGGGTAAGCGAAGATGGGGTAATTCAGTTGACTGCTCTCTCTCTCTCTCTCTCTTTGTTCTTTTGACACATTGGAATGCTCCTCTTTCTGTAACTCCGACATTTATGTCAGTCTGATTATTCTCTTTTTTTGCTTCGACATTCGCCAGATACGGCACTTTTAAGTTTTCTATGTATGCTTTGACGTTCGACACATTGGTTGCCTCCCGTTCTGCCACGGCACAAATGATACGTCAGTTTTACTTTTCTCTTTTCTGTTTCCACTTTCGACAGATACGACACTGAGTTTTGTACGTATGTTTTGACGTTCGAAACATTGGATTGCCTCCCTTTCTGTCACCTCTACAGATAAACCAGTTTTACTCTTCCCCTTCTTTTTGCTTCGACATTCGACAGATATGACTGACTTTTCCGAGTATGCTTTGTTGTTTGACACATTCGATGACCTCCCCTTCTAGAGGAGGCAGATACCTGTTTGACTTCTTTTTCGCTTGCTTCAACATTTGAGACACTGGATTGCTTCCTTTTCTCTAAACTCATCGACAGATGTGCCAGTTTAACTTTTCTCTTTTTTTTTTGCTTCGATACTCGACAGATACTATTTATTCCAGTTGTGCAGCTGATACAAATAGACGAATTATCATGCTTATGTCATGCTACAGCATTGTACTTTCGTCATGCAAATATACTACATGAGCAGTGTGACTAACGTCACAGGACCTACGAAGTAGAGTAGGCATTAGGACTCGAACGCGAACTGAACTCTTGGAAATCCCCACCCCCAGTCGAAATCCTGCCTATATTAAAATGGGCACCACCCAAGTCAGAATCGCCAGTGATTTTCATCAAAAATCACCAGAAATTTTCATCAAAAGTAGGTCAGCTCAGAACTTGTTGGTAACAGTCTCCTAATGCGCCTTCATTCCAAAAATAACGATCGCCGATTTAATTTTACACTTTTTAACTAAAGGAAACAGATTGAATAATAAAAAGTTCAGTAGATTCAAGCTTTACGTGTGAAAATACATTTACACCTCTTTAATGGTTTTCATTGCCCTTGTCCAGGATCAAAACAACTTTTTGAATCGCATTATTTTCCCAACAATACAACAAATTTGTATATATAGTACTATAGTAGAACGGTAGCATTTATCTAGTTTACGGTAATTCAACTCAAGACCAACACCTTCTCTGCACAAGATAATAATGATTCTATGTCATTCTCCTGAGCATAACCGGTACAAAGACGAATAAATAGCGTCTCTACATCACGTTGTTATCTAGATATATGAGACAACACATTTCGGGTATCGGCAATCTGATGAATGTACTATTCCGATTTTCTTGTTTCACATTATATTCTATGACGGTTGATCGGTAATTTTCTTCATTGATAAACATTAAACCACCTCAGCTTCGTTGTGTGAAACGGAATTGCATTGCTGTGACACACCAACACACTCCGTGGCAGTGATTCTGTGTCCCCTAATCAAGGAATCAAAATGGATCAAGATTTGAAATGACAAGAAAATTTTTGACATATTTTGTTTACACATGTAATTTTTTGCTTAAATTATATCCCAGTGTGATATATAGTCAATATTCAAGAGGTACGAAAGTGAATGGTCATATAAGGTCGTGTGCACACTATTAGCTTCAGTCTGCGTCCACCCCATCCGTTGAGGCAACAAGTCCTGAAACAGTTGTTTGCGCATTCTGATCGCATTTTCCAATGCCTCGGTGGGTGGTAACCCCACATCCTCTTCTAAGTGACGCTTTGTCTTCATGATGGACGTGTGCGTGGGTAGCCTTTCATTTCAAGCGGCAGCAGGCTATACTCTTCATAGATCGCCATGGCTGTTCTCCTGATATTCGGACGCATTTGGATGTACGCCTGTTGTAAGTTATCCTGCCCTGAGTCTTCGATTACCGCAGCATGGGTATTAATAGCTTCATACATAATACGATCCCAAAAGGTAGGTTCTTCCTCACTTCCTTGGGATGTAGGCTGACTATCTGAGGTCAAGCTCTCCGTATCAGAAAATAGACTCAGAAGTTCCTGTTTTGTTATCATTATCTGCCTCATCATTGGGCTCCTCGAAGTCTCCAATCCCATGTATATTCTTCTGGTGTCAAATCGTAACGTCTGGTGAACGTGCGTTCGCACTCAGAGCATGTATAATCCATGTTGACGGTTGAACGTCGACTGTGCACGTTTTTTTTAATACGCCAGCTTTATAGACAGTAACGCCCGCCGACGCCAAGCTCAACGCTTCAACGCCCTGGTGAAATAGTTCAAAAGCCCTGATTTTCTAGATATTTCATGGAATTACCACTGATTGGTCGAAATGCATTGACGTCCGTCAACGCCCGTCGTTACGCCTTAACGCCCTCTCAACGCCTTAACGCCCTATCTTTACACCTTAACGTCCGACTCAACGCCTCAACGCCTTATCTTAACGCCCTATCGTGACGCCTTTACACATTGTCAGCAATCCAATCACACGCACATATTTCGACCATTGGCCCCGGGCCCTTGATGAAAGTGACGTCCTCCCTGGTGGTTTGTTTGGGGTTGGGTTTATGAGTAACGGATGTAGTCTGGGGATTTTAATATCATGGCCTGAGACGATATGGCCGAGTTACTAAACCGAGTTCACGGCTCGAGTCGAGATAGGGGACACTTCCGATAAGTGCTGCTGCCAATGTGAGCCACGTGTCACGCTATCGTAAACTTGCTGGTCCCCGGAATTGTTCTATTTTTAGGCGGAGTGGTGGCAAGAAATATACATCGTCTGCGAAACTCCGGTCGCGTTGCACGCTGAGATTCAGAAGAGTCTCTATATTCGTGGGAACATTTTTCAGAAAAACAAATCGTTGAATTTATTCAAGCCTGCAGTCTGCAGTGGAAGACTGGAACACTATCCGAAGTGTCCCCTATCGTGCCGTGAACACAGTTTTGTGACCGATCAAATAGCATGTCGAGTCCGAGGCACCAATGGAGACCCCAGGCCCAAACAAATCACCCAAGAAAAAATACAACCCCAATCCCAAACAAATCTCCCGAAAAATACATGCTGTAAACTTTTTGGTCGTTAAGATGTTGATATTATTGTTCTAACCCGGGCTTTTGTGCCGGTAAGATGATAGCCTGACTTGGTTAGGGTGACCGGGCAACTTTACATGTACCCAGAACTAGCCTGCGAGTTCCTGCTGGGTCTTACAGCAGTCTGAAAGAAGTTCATAGCCCTGTATCTTTTGCCTCAAGAAATTCCATCAAGAAAGTCGTCATCAAGTTGTTACGAAGTTGAAGATTTTATTCCAGACTTCTGACATCAAAGGTGGTACAGACGATGGCCAAATGACAAACAACGACAGCCCCTAAACGTTAAATTTAGATCTAAAGTTTCTGATACATTTCATCGAGACAGAGTTCCAAGATTGTCTGCTCTAGGTAAATCGGGCTGTATATTTATACCATCGACTGACCGATACAAACAACATATTTTTCATACTTGTTTGGACATTTCAAATCATGAACATGCAAGTCGTAAACACAAAAGAAAACATTACGGGATTAACTGGGTACAATACCAGCATGTTAAATGATGAGAACTGAGAAACACAGATTTGTGAACTGGGTTAAAAACATCCCTCACATTTTTAACGGTAATAGAATACTGACCTGTCACACAAATCAAAACATGTAGCTTTCATATGCAATGTTATAACCCATACAGGCAGGCATCATGTACAACATCAACACTTGCAATATTTAATTGTAGAAAACTTATTATCATAAGATGCTTATATCTGAATAACTTGTAGAAAACCAATTATCATAAGATGCTCATATCTTACATATCTCCACTATTCTAAAGTTGAATGGCACCTTGTAAAGTGCCATACAACTACAGTAAGGCAGCAAGAACAATAATGAAATGTCGAAGAATAGTCCATTATGAATAGCCACGGTCGTTATCAGAAATATCGGTCGAATACCGGAAACAATTTATTCAATTACCGTAGTCTATATTCATTGCGTAAGGCCGCAAGGCCATATTTACTATCATTGCTCAATGAATGTACTCTAGGTATGTGGGACACGTGCCAGTCAATGGCAAGTGTGGACACGTCAAAACAATGTGCTGGAAAATTCATACATCAGCCTCAAATCCAAAATAGTTTATCAACACATTACATGTTCATGAAAATCAAACCAAGTCAGTGCAAGAGAAATCATTATATATCTGAGGATCCAAACAACAATACAAAAAAAACAAATAATCAAATATCCAGGCTTCTACGGCCTAATCAGGAATTGTGGGGGCTCATCAGCTCACATCCACCAGGCTTTCACAGCCTATTCCAAGCACGCGATTATCCTAGTTTCATTTAGCTCAAACACTAGCTATTATGGAAACTAATCGCGACAAATATCCTAACAAAAAAAATAAAATAAATAAAATCATTGTGAATCCACATTACAAGTTTCTCGTTCAAACTTCAAAGGATAGATTTATCAATCTGCAAATCACTAAATTTATCGGTCACAAAGGAATCCATGCAATCTATCTGATTTATCATTGATTCATCAACCTCACTGATTCTTTATGTACTCTGCCCTATCTAGGGTGTTCAGTACAATAAACATTGAATTGAATTGAATTGAATTGAATTGAATTGCAGTATTATCGACAATACACCAACACATGCACAATATACGAGAAATGTCAAAAGTTCATATAAGGCATTATTATGGCACATATAACATGATTGTTCAATACATTTCACCAACCTGTTTGAGGATTCAGTCCAAAATGTTCCACGAAAACTATAAGAGCACAATGTCTTTGAGTTCTTAGGGCATGACCCGTTTCTCTAAATTACACACTGTCCACACGCACTATTGTCAACCAGCGGGAACTTCAGAACGTCAGACAGAAAGTTCAAGGAAGTCCAGGCAGAGAATATACCACAACACAGTTATTTTTTTAATCACTACGGCCATTTACAATGCTCTATTAAATGAAACGAATCAAACTGTACCTGTATAGATATTGTTCCATGGAATGGAATCGTTCCAGAGGTTTCTGGCACACGCTGTCACGTCACCAAGGAAGCGGAAAAACATGTCGCTGTTATAGGTTGAACGGTGTTTGGGTCGAAATTTTATCACTGAGATGGACATCACTCATGGCAGTTGTTGACGTCACTGTGACACCAGAGGAGACGGAAGAAGACGAGATCCGTCAAGAACTATAATAAAATGATAAGGGACCATGGGCTCCCCGCACCGACCGCAGAAGAAGAAAGAAGAGGGAAGACGGTGGGTCCAGGAACGGAGGGCAACATGATCCAGTCTCAAGACCGGTCGCCAAGGAAGACGGTGGGTCCAGGAACGGAGGGCAACATGATCCAGTCTCAAGACCGGTCGCCAAGGAACGTCAGCAGCTCGTCTTCTGGCTGTCGTCCCGTCGGAGGTGCCAATGTAAACTTTTTGGTCGTCAAGATGTTGATATTATTGTTCTAACCCGGGCTTTTGTGCCGGTAAGATGATAGCCTGACTTGGTTAGGGCGACCGGGCAACTTTACATGTACCCAGAACTAGCCTGCGAGTTCCTGCTGGGTCTTACAGCAGTCTGAAAGAAGTTCATAGCCCTGTATCTTTTGCCTCAAGAAATTCCATCAAGAAAGTCGTTATCAAGTTGTTACGAAGTTCCAAGATTTCGAAGTTACGAAGTTCCAAGGTTCCAAGATTGTCTGCTCTAGGTAAATCGGGCTGTATATTTATACCATCGACTGACCGATACAAACAACATATTTTTCATACTTGTTTGGACATTTCAAATCATGAACATGCAATTCGTAAACACAAAAGAAAACATTACGGGATTAACTGGGTACAATACCAGCATGTTAAATGATGAGAACTGAGAAACACAGATTTGTGAACTGGGTTGAAAACATCCCTCACATTTTTAACGGTAATAGAATACTGACCTGTCACACAAATCAAAACATGTAGCTTTCATATGCAATGTTATAACCCATACAGGCAGGCATCATGTACAACATCAAGACTTGCAATATTTAATTGTAGAAAACTTATTATCATAAGATGCTTATATCTGAATAACTTGTAGAAAACCAATTATCATAAGATGCTCATATCTTACATATCTCCACTATTCTAAAGTTGAATGGCACCTTGTAAAGTGCCATACAACTACAGTAAGGCAGCAAGAACAATAATGAAATGTCGAAGAATAGTCCATTATGAATAGCCACGGTCGTTATCAGAAATATCGGTCGAATACCGGAAACAATTTATTCAATTACCGTAGTCTATATTCATTGCGTAAGGCCGCAAGGCCATATTTACTATCATTGCTCAATGAATGTACTCTAGGTATGTGGGACACGTGCCAGTCAATGGCAAGTGTGGACACGTCAAAACAATGTGCTGGAAAATTCATACATCAGCCTCAAATCCAAAATAGTTTATCAACACATTACATGTTCATGAAAATCAAACCAAGTCAGTGCAAGAGAAATCATTATATATCTGAGGATCCAAACAACAATACAAAAAAAAACAAATAATCAAATATCCAGGCTTCTACGGCCTAATCAGGAATTGTGGGGGCTCATCAGCTCACATCCACCAGGCTTTCACAGCCTATTCCAAGCACGCGATTATCCTAGTTTCATTTAGCTCAAACACTAGCTATTATGGAAACTAATCGCGACAAATATCCTAACAAAAAAAATAAAATAAATAAAATCATTGTGAATCCACATTACAAGTTTCTCGTTCAAACTTCAAAGGATAGATTTATCAATCTGCAAATCACTAAATTTATCGGTCACAAAGGAATCCATGCAATCTATCTGATTTATCATTGATTCATCAACCTCACTGATTCTTTATGTACTCTGCCCTATCTAGGGTGTTCAGTACAATAAACATTGAATTGAATTGAATTGAATTGAATTGAATTGCAGTATTATCGACAATACACCAACACATGCACAATATACGAGAAATGTCAAAAGTTCATATAAGGCATTATTATGGCACATATAACATGATTGTTCAATACATTTCACCAACCTGTTTGAGGATTCAGTCCAAAATGTTCCACGAAAACTATAAGAGCACAATGTCTTTGAGTTCTTAGGGCATGACCCGTTTCTCTAAATTACACACTGTCCACACGCACTATTGTCAACCAGCGGGAACTTCAGAACGTCAGACAGAAAGTTCAAGGAAGTCCAGGCAGAGAATATACCACAACACAGTTATTTTTTTAATCACTACGGCCATTTACAATGCTCTATTAAATGAAACGAATCAAACTGTACCTGTATAGATATTGTTCCATGGAATGGAATCGTTCCAGAGGTTTCTGGCACACGCTGTCACGTCACCAAGGAAGCGGAAAAACATGTCGCTGTTATAGGTTGAACGGTGTTTGGGTCGAAATTTTATCACTGAGATGGACATCACTCATGGCAGTTGTTGACGTCACTGTGACACCAGAGGAGACGGAAGAAGACGAGATCCGTCAAGAACTATAATAAAATGATAAGGGACCATGGGCTCCCCGCACCGACCGCAGAAGAAGAAAGAAGAGGGAAGACGGTGGGTCCAGGAACGGAGGGCAACATGATCCAGTCTCAAGACCGGTCGCCAAGGAACGTCAGCAGCTCGTCTTCTGGCTGTCGTCCCGTCGGAGGTGCCAATGTAAACTTTTTGGTCGTCAAGATGTTGATATTATTGTTCTAACCCGGGCTTTTGTGCCGGTAAGATGATAGCCTGACTTGGTTAGGGCGACCGGGCAACTTTACATGTACCCAGAACTAGCCTGCGAGTTCCTGCTGGGTCTTACAGCAGTCTGAAAGAAGTTCATAGCCCTGTATCTTTTGCCTCAAGAAATTCCATCAAGAAAGTCGTTATCAAGTTGTTACGAAGTTGAAGATTTTATTCCAGACTTCTGACATCAAAGGTGGTACAGACGATGGCCAAATGACAAACAACGACAGCCCCTAAACGTTAAATTTAGATCTAAAGTTTCTGATACATTTCATCGAGACAGAGTTCCAAGATTGTCTGCTCTAGGTAAATCGGGCTGTATATTTATACCATCGACTGACCGATACAAACAACATATTTTTCATACTTGTTTGGACATTTCAAATCATGAACATGCAATTCGTAAACACAAAAGAAAACATTACGGGATTAACTGGGTACAATACCAGCATGTTAAATGATGAGAACTGAGAAACACAGATTTGTGAACTGGGTTAAAAACATCCCTCACATTTTTAACGGTAATAGAATACTGACCTGTCACACAAATCAAAACATGTAGCTTTCATATGCAATGTTATAACCCATACAGGCAGGCATCATGTACAACATCAACACTTGCAATATTTAATGGTAGAAAACTTATTATCATAAGATGCTTATATCTGAATAACTTGTAGAAAACCAATTATCATAAGATGCTCATATCTTACAATGCCTTTGTTCCAGAAGCTCTAAAATCTGTTATAGGTCAACCCAGACGGAATTTTTCTGTCTAAAAATCCTTAACCAGAGCCCAAAGGGCTTCAATATACGCCCGTATATCTGGAATTACATTGGTCCAAATTTCAAGGTTATTTAATCGCCTTGATTTCAATTGGTAGCTAGCAATCCGGAAAAAGGTCTACAATTTTGTGCTTCTGAGAATGTAACATATCTAAAATTGAATGATAAACTAAAATGAGCTTACCTCTTGGAAACTAGGTGACCTTGGAGCAAGAACCGAGAGCTCACATATCCCACAATGAAATTGACAATTTAGTCAAACACAAGAAAATAGTACTTTTCCTGCAAATGGATTTCTTTCAGACGAGAGAATTTTTCATGAAGGAAGAAGAAAGTGATGAAGTAAACCTTTGTTCTTGAGTTGATAAACGGGTATGAAGTTCATAAAGGACCCCTCTCTACATTAAACTAGTAAATGCATGGTTTCTATTTCAAAACAGTTTAGCTAAATGTAGCTGTTTCAAACATGGGAGACAATTCCACAGGACAAATGCCATGTACATGTAGGGGAGAAACGCTGAATATTCCAACCTATTTATAGTCAGCTAAACTTGATTCAATTCTGGGGGACTGTGACCGTGACATTTGAAAATTGATGTATGTCTCCTCTTCGCCATGCGAGTAAGGTATCTGATACCATTCCATACCTTGAAACTAGAGATATCGCATGGATGAATGGACAGAACGCAACATCGCATTACATGACCTCGTCTTCGACAGGCATATGAAAATGTGACTTAATGATTTCCTGATTTTAGGGTCACAGTGACCTTGACTTTTGACCTTGACCTAAACTTTGATGCATAACACATCGTCTTCCGTCAATGTATCAATGGACACAAAATATCACGATTTTTATGAATTTCATGATGTTGGGGGTCACCGTGACCTTGATATTCAGCCTTGACCTACATTTTGGTATGTGACACATCATGTCCCTGTAATGTATCTGCTGACACAAAAAAAAACGTCCTTTTCAAACATTTCTTGATTCTGGAGTCACAGTGACCTTGGCCTAAATATTGGTACATGACAAACCATCTCCCCGTAATTTCTCAATGGACACAAAAAAATCAAGATTTTTAACAATTTCACGATTTTGGGGTCAGTGACCTTATCTGCAGTCAGGAATGAAATTGAGAATCTGGAGCAAAGTTTTTTTTTCACCCAAATTTGTGACAATGTTTCCAACCCGCACAAGGGCTAACGCCAGGTACACACGACCCAGTTTTTTCCTTGACAAGTGAGCCGTTTGTGGAAGATTGGAACACTATCCGAAGTGTCCCCTATCTCCACTCGTGCCGTGAACTCAGTTTTGTAACGGATCAAATAGCATGTCGAGTCCGAGGCACCAATGGAGACCCCAGCCCCAAACAAATCACCCAAGAAAAAATACAACCTGAATGCCAATCAAATCTCCCAAGAAATACATGCGTTTATTCCAGAAGCTCTAAAATCTGTTAAGGATGTCCAGTGGTAGTGAATCAAAGTAATAAACTTTTTTTAATAATGTGTGTTGTTGCATTCATAATTGTGTTTTATGAGGAAACACGAAGTAAACAAATATAGGTTCGTCTGCATTTTTTAGCTATAGACAGTGTTAATTGGACTGACCCTTGCTTCCTTTGATAACCCAGAAAACATAGGAAATAACCCTGGTTTTGAAGAATATTCATGAAAAAATCATAAAGATACTATTTAACATTTTTCTTATATTCTAACTGCCTGAAGATAATCACAAGTGTCCATCAAAATTTAACAAATTAGATGGGTGTTGCTGCACAGAATTCTCGGCTAGAAGACTTTCAAAGGAATTCCCTATCTCTTAATCTAGGAAAGGGAGATAACCTACTATAAAACACAGGCAAAAGCATGGAAAATGGCCAAAAAAAAGCCCAAAATCACAAGCGGACTACCGTAATGTCATAATGAGCCCTAGTCCGCCATCCCTAAAAAGTTAGGGACATACCACTTCAGCAAAAATAAAACAATTTTCTGCAGAAAACCCCCTTTGAATTCCGATACTATAGATAGTGGACCCAACCCTCGGCTCACGAGAACAATGTCCACCAGGGGATTAGTCCCCCTTGAGCCAACAGCTCGTATCCCACATTACAAATTTACATTACTATTTATTATCAATTCAGATGATTCACAGTAATATTAAAAGATAACAGTCATGGTTTGGTGCACGTACGTTTGTTCTATCTCCCAAATATAGAATCGCAACATTGTATCCATGAAGCTTCTCGGTAATGACGCGCTGAATGGATAGATAACTGACCCAATTATCCATCAATAACCTCACCACCCTCTGGGATAATTTACCGTAGTCCGCATTTTACAAATTGTCCTACCCTTGGTATATCATGAACACCGCTCAGCAATTGTAAATTTAGCCGCCGTGGCTCTCAACTTCACCCAACTGAGTCTCTAAAAGACGGAAGTGATCGGGAGAAGGTGGGTGGAGGGGAAGGGTGGGGTGGGAGTTGGAGGGACGGGGAGAGGGATAAAGTGAACCCCGTAAAAACCACTCCGCAGATGGTCTGACAAATATTCACGAACTTGCCCAAAACTGACATTTATTCGACAAGTTACTCATAACAAGGATGTAGATACACCCTAAATTATATGTTCTGTCACAAGAAGTGCCAAATTCAATCAACAGATCTAAAGAACATCCTCAACCGATTTACACAAATCACGCACAGCACCACCATGCTAACTATGCGACCGCGATCGATGTATAAACCACGCACAGCATCGTAACTATGCTTTTTTCGATCACCGATCGATAAACACTCAGTCACCGACTGAAATAAAAAGCAACCACCGGTTGCCAACACATTCAACGTAGTCACCGGCTACGAATGGAGGTAACACACCTCAAAAACATGCAAATAATGTAAATTATCTCACTAACGATACGTTACGTTCTGTAGCGTCCAAAATCACTCGAAGATGACGTCATAAGGTTACGTGCAGGGATACTTGGGATACGGCCTATCGCCATATCCTGCTGTGGTTAAAAATTTATTCTCACTTGTCAAGGAAAACTTAGTCGTGTGTACCAGGCTTAAACGTGCACATATTTCGTGAGCAAACAGAAATTTATCAGCATACCTTTGTAACTCAACTGTAAACTGTAATTTGTATCACAATTGTTAAGTAATAGTCAGAGAAAATAGCCCCATTGATGATCACTAATAGAGCCTAACCAATAACCGCACAGTCATGCTATACCATGATACATAAGAACGGACGGCCACACATATAGCCAAAAAAACACATGGAGATGAAACTCGACATTGTTTGCAGATTTTTTTCATTGTCACAGCCGTGAACTAAAGAGAGCCTGTTACTCCATCCGAATTAAATTGTTGAACCAATTCGATTCCTATTCTCTTCCGCTCTTTTTTGCGATAATTAAAATTAATGCCGCATCATTAATTTGAATTATTGAAATTTGAGCATAAAGTATTGTATGTTTTCAGTTGACCTTTTATGGGATAAAAGCTGGTTTGGTGTTTATAATGCAAGGGACATAACAATGCTATTACATGTAGTTGGATTATGTCCCCTTGACCACTGTTGCACTTCTGTCTTCATGAAACAGATGGTGGTGTGACCTGATCTCGGTGCAGTTCGGTTCCTGTGGCTTGTAAAATCCAAATTTCCAAATGCCAAAAGTGTCAGGGCCTCCGGTAATTTGTAATTAGTGTGCCATTGAATATAGAGATGCCTCGTTCAAGGCATATCCGCACTAGGCGGGCTTACTTGAATCGTGTGCACCCCGGGGAAGAGTCTGAGGTGCCAGCGCTGATCCAGCAGAAACGGCCAAAAAATGAGTGGTTTACCGGTAAAAATCAACCGAGGGCTAAGAACGATCTGCCCCTAACCCAGAGAGAGACGATCCTGCCGGCCAGTGGTTGGTACCACTGGAGGTAATAATATGAATGGCACTAGATGTGTCAAGTTTGTTGATACTATTGCCCAGAGTTTACCTAGTAATGTGTCAAGTCTTTATACTGAGGCAGAGGGGGCAGTTTGATAACTTTGGGTGAATGTTAAATTGTCACAGTGTTAGTAACACTCATCTGAATGGCCAGCAGTCTATGTGTCCCTTTCAATATGTTTGTCAACACATCAGGGGAAACAACTCCTCATGGCATCCCCATGACAAGAGATGTTGATCCTGTCAAAGCAGGCCAACTGTTAGCTCCGGCTGAGAGCGCTGTTTTACTCTGTTAAATATACCCGGTACCCGACGAATCGTTTCTGGGTGATACTGGGATGATATGTAACCTGTCTGTGTGATCTGGTAATAAATATTTGACTCCAAAAATGCCTTTGTGTGATATCCCGTATTTTACTAACGTGTAGACGCTAGATCAATAATAAATAATACTAGAGATTGTTGGTACAATATCACGGTCTTTCCTTCTGTTGTCTCCAGTAATTTGAATATAGATTTGCAGAAAAGAGATATGTAAATTGGCGACCACTTCGTTGAATAAACTTGATTTATTTGCATAAAATCGCCGAAATTAGCCCGACTTGCTACAACGTTAAAACCAGTCGCGCTCTGTGTAGGCTGTTTGTTTGTAAACAGAGGCCAGACACCACGTGTTCGCTGACCTACATGTACGTCTGGAAAAGACAATCGGAACGTTTCATCATAGGAAAATGTACACTGCAAGTTTCCGTCAAATAGTTCGCAAAATGAAATACATTCAGCTGAGACAGAAAAGCTTAAGTCGCTCCTGCAATCATGGATATTATACCTTTCATGTTTACGGACAATTATCATTTAACCAACATCAAACACATCCTGTCAAGCTTTTAACGGACTATATTCTCAACTGAGGCACCGATTCGAAACAACAACGAGATACAGTGGCAGAGATGCCGTTTCAATTACATATTTTGGCGCGCGATTTTAGTCGACTGGGTATTGTTATTAAATTAGTAAACGAATGCCTACCTTATTTGCACCGCCCATTCCTGCTTCATTTGGGAACATTCCACGTAAACGGCGACATCAAATATTCCCTCGTTTTAGGGACTATTTGATGTCGCCGTTTACGTGCATTCAGTATATCTGAAATAAGATTTAAGGCTATCATTATGAACCAATTAAAAGTAAAATAAATATTATTTACCGATGACACTATACCGTGTAGACATTACGGCTTTGATGTCAAACGTTGAAATCGAACGTACAGTCACTACCTGTTTGCAACGGCAATATATTCGTCTAAATTATGTATTTATTCTCCAATATGTGCATGTAAAATCGACTGCAACGTGGTGAAATAATAACGTCTTGGTACCGGATATATGTGAAGTTATCATGGTTCACCGTAACATTCAGTCCGTTGATTGACAGTTGCCGCCGACGACAAGTTGTACATTGCATTATGATTGACAGATGGAGAGAAGAAATGTACATTCATATGAGCCGGCTGTCTGTGGGCAAAAAACCCGCCTCACAAAACCATCTCCTTTTCTCTTGACATTACTAGTAACAAACAATAAAAAACAGATATGTGGTGCGCTTTTCTTATGTTAGCCAGAGCTGTGAAGTCGGTGGACAGCAAATTTGCCCTTAGTTAGATTTTCACCCACCTACAACCACACTCCACGTCAATTTTGTTCAAACTCTTGTCATAAAATTTGTTAATTAGGATATGTTGTGATACAAGAAATGAGGCTGAACAATTTTGGTTGGCCCTGAAAAGGACCGTTGAAAGAGCGACACGCGCTTTTTACCGGATTGAGACCGTTTCCGAGAACCGTTATGATACCGAACGATATTATCACTCAGTCATAGATGGTTTTGAATTACGGGAAAGATTTGAACAGATATATATCAATTTGTGTATTTTCAATTCTGGTTCATAACTTTGCAAGTTTTAAATGACACCCAAAGCCTGTTTATCGAACTGAGATCCCGAGCAAAATATTGCTCAGATCGATGTCGCAGAGAAGTGTCATTCATCGGCTTATAGAATGAAGTTATTTCTACATAGCCAAAACAATAAGCATTTGGCCAAGTATTCACTTATCAATTCAATGTAATCCACATTGCATCAAATATAATTAGATGGTTTACGAAGATGCTAACGGAACAAATATGTATTACCCTTGCTAATTCTCATATATTCGCTTTGAAAATATTTACCTACAATTGTCAAATATAATGCCCTATTGAATTTTTCTTGGGTTTTCCGTGAAATAGAATTATCTTCGACATGCGTATTGCATATCCGTTAGAAAAGTAATGACCAACATGTTTGCTTTAAATTTACAACAGGTCCAAATGGGCAAAATAGACATTTTGAATACCAGTTGTAAGACAGTTCTCTGAGTAGTTGGGTATATAATGCAACTGGTGCTCAGTTTATAGTACCACACAGTTCCTGATTCGGGGTCTTTGCTGGTACCAGTCTATGAAATCAATTCTAGATTCTGTCTCTCGACAGACGTGGATGCATCTTATATGTGGGGGAATCCATAACTCCTCATGGCATTAGGATCATTGGTGCATTCTCCCTTGATGGATTGATGGAGATGTGGGGACACAGTTAGCGCAAGAACTGGGTGCTAGGTTGGAGATAGGAACCTTCCTAGTGTCGGAGTGGAGAGAGCTTAAGCTTTAAACGGAGTGTATGTTCAGTGCCACCAGCGCGAATGTGTTTTGTACTAGTCTGCGCCAGATTGGAGATTCCTTATTCTCAAAAGTGACATTTCGCAATATTAATATTTCTGTATGTTTTCCTTGTGCTACTTAGTTTTCGTGTTAAACTAAAACTATTTTATTGTGTATGTCTTGCTCATTGCGTGGTTCTTTGACCCCAGTTTCACGCGACTGAATTTATAGCCGACTTAACATAAACTCATTCTCGATGCACCAGAGACATGCTACCACAATGCCTCTGACTTATAATGGAAGCAAGCCTAGTATGTTATAATTCTTCATGGGCGCACGTGGACGTCAGGATATACATGCTCGTTCTGTCCTTCGAAATTTAACACGTTCCGTGGTGCAATGGTTAACACGCTGGGCTCTGAATACAGCGACCCGAGTTCAAATCTGGCTCGAAACATAATGTTTTCGTTTTTCCCCTCCAACATTTGTTTTCGATATTTGTCATCCATGCACCTATTTGTACGTCTCATTAAAGATTGGAAATGTGTATTTGTGTAATGTGTAATCAAAGTAATTACCTTTTTTGAATAATGTATGTTGTTGCATTCATAATTGTGTAATATGAGGGGGAAAAAACAAAGAAAAACTAGAGATTGTTGGTACAATATCACGGTCTTTCCTTCTGTTGTCTCCAGTAATTTGAATATAGATTTGCAGAAAAGAGATATGTAAATTGGCGACCACTTCGTTGAATAAACTTGATTTATTTGCATAAAATCGCCGAAATT
>JAVTVY010049299.1:0-22859 GCA_036873755.1 Hanleya hanleyi
AGCGTCCATGCGAAGAATGTGGTCGGCTTTTCAAACTGACCAGTCAGTTGCTGCGACACCAACGCACACGACACCCTGTTCCGCAGCCACGTTTGCAGATAGAAGAGCCCGTAGGCGTCAATATCGAAACAGGGGAACTCCTACCCATCGCACGAGGGCCGATGATGATGTCGCCTTAATTCAACAGTCAAATTCCGACGACAAGACCTTGGGCCAGATTTTGTACGACGTGGAGGGCAAAGTACACTTCGTGGACGAAGCCATAAATGTTCCCAGCGATCTGTCACACGAAGACCATCCAGTGAGTGACATTTATCGGCGCCATTGGCCCATGATCCGGCACTGTTTCTACCGTCATCGCCCTATTCAAGATATCTACAATTTCCGACTGACTGACCTCACCCGTCTACGCAACTACGTGGAAGCCATCTTCAATGACCAAGCTACGTTCTTCAAATTAAATCTGGCGTTTGGTTGTGTGCTGCAGCATAAAGAGACAGTCCAAGTCCGATATTTTTACCCGAGCAGTAACATCCGGGTATTTGACCAACCGTTTACCATCATTAACCGAGTGTCGCTAGAGACGATGCTGGAGAAACTGGACACCGTGGATCCCTTGGAATGGGCCCAACAACAACGCCCCAACACCAAGTGGACAGTGGAGAGTGTGACCAATGTTACGTTTTTCGTTACCAAGCTGACCGACCACCCCCATCGGCTGAATGCGTCACTCATGCACTGATGAATACCATAACATGCCGTACATACTCTATATGTCTACATGTTGGTCGTTGACGTTACGGAGGTGACCGAAGAGACACGGATGTTACCGAAGATGTCACGGCTCGGCCCTCGACTTGGGGATAGTTGAACTGAGTGTGCTAAAAATAGATCACCAGCTAGCGTGCTATAAAAAGGAAGCGGCCTGGACGTTTCATCAGACACTCTGTCAACCACCAAGATGTTCACTTGCACAACTTGCCAGAAGCTGTTTACTCGTCTGCACGACTTGCGCCGCCACGAGGCCTCCACCCACAACGATGCCCGGTATACTTGTAGAATCTGCGCACGGTCATTCAATCGGAAGGATCATTTACTGCGTCATGAGAGGGTACTCCACGCGGGTGCGACGGTACTATGTAATGATTGTGGTCGACTCTTCAAACGACCCAGTCGGTTTAGACAGCACCAACGTTTGATGCATGCCCCGTCTCTACGGTTTGGGCGACAACTTCCCACTAAAGAGGAGCCGCGGAAGGTCAGACCCAGTGAAGATGAACCCGGAGAGACGAACGCCACTGGTGATGCGATGACGAAGAGCCTACCTATACCCACGGTCCAGGAGGGCCTGGATATCCAGCCGGACCCCTCCGTTACGGTTTCGAGTTATACGCCTGACAACATCGAACATTTTCTGGACGAGCCCATAAATGTTCCTAGCGATCTCTTACAGGGCGCCCAGCCAGTGAGTGACATCTATCGGCGCCATTGGTCCATGATACGGCACTGTTTCCACCGTCATCGCCCTATTCAAGATATCTACAATTTCCGACTGACCGACCTCGCCCGTCTACGCAGCTACGTGGAAGTCATCTTCAAAGATCAAACTACGGCCTTCAAATTGAATCTGGCGTTTGGTTATGTGCTGCGGCATAAGGAGACAGACCAAGTCCGATACTTTTACCCGAGCAGTAACATCTGGGTATTTGACCAACCGTTTACCATCATTAACCGAGTGTCGCTAGAGACGATGCTGGAGAAACTGAACACCGTGGATCCCTTGGAATGGGCCCAACAACAACGCCCCAACACCAAGTGGAGAGTGGACAGTGTGACCAATGTTACGTTCTTCGTGACCAAGCTGACCGACCAACCCATCGGGTGAATGTATTCACCCATGCACTGATAGATACTCAGAATGCACAAACATGTATCTGAGGATATGTTGCCTCAACGGTTTCCTGGGCTGCCCGACGATGATTAGAATAAACGGTTCAAAGCGAACATGGCCGAAGATGGAACTTTCTGAAATGAAGACTTCTGATTGGACAAGAATACATCTAACGGACAGGAACGAATATGACAGATGCAAATGGTGGCCTCTGATTGGACAAGAGTCTTCTTGAATTGTAACACCAAGTGGATAGTGGAGATAATGACCAATGTTGCGTTCTTCGTGGTTAAACTGACCACCACCCCCATCGGATGAAAGTATTCACCCATGCACTGATAGATACTCAGAATGCGCAAACAACTATCTGAGGATATGTTGCCTCAACGGTATCCTGGCCTGCCCGACGATGATTAGAATAAACGGTTCAGATGGCACTTTCTGAAATGGAGACTTCTGATTGGACAAGAATACATCTAACGGACAGGAACGAATATGAAACATGCAAATGGTGGCCTCTGATTGGATAAGAATCTTCTTGAATTGTAAATATACCCAACGCGGCTCCCCCAGCGTGGGTGTGATGTAACATTGGGGAAAATAAAATATATGAAAAAAACTTCTTGTTGTTGTTGTTCTCTCATGTGTCATCCTTGTTGTTGTTGTTGTTCTCTCTCTGGTCTATATCATGGCGTTATGTTAGAGTGTTAAGGTGTAACGACGGGCGTTGACACACCGCATTTCGAAGAATTAGTGACAATTCCATGGAATATCAGAGCTTCTGAGCTATTTCACCAGGGCGTTGAAGCATTAAGAATGGTGTTGGTGGGCGTTGCTACAAGATGACACCTCACACGGTCCATTTGGACCGCGGATGGTCCATCTCTACACCAAATAACATCCTTCACTGCTAAAAAAGGCCCACTTTCGCTACAACTTGTACTAATGACGTCACCAATGACGTCACAGATGCTATAAATATCCCTGAAATCAGGGTCTATACTCCGAGAGCTACAACATGATACCCCACACGACGCATTCGCAACGCGGATGGTCCATCTCTACACCAAATACCTTCCTGCACTGCCCCAAAAGGCTCACTTTCGCTAATACTCCTACTGATGACGTCATCGATGACGTCACAGATGCTTCGGACATGCCTCAATTCGGAATGTACACCCCGAGAGCTACAAAATGACACCTCACACGACGCATTCGGACTAAGGATGGTGCATCTCTACACCAAACTCACCCTCACGCACCCACAAAATGTCCACTTTCGCTACTACTCGTACCGATGACGTCATCAATGACGTCACAGATGACGCGGACACCCCTCAAATCGGAATGTACACCCCGAGAACTACAAGATGACACCTTCCAGGACGCATTCGAACCGTGAATAGCCCATCTCGACCCCAAATACCTTCATGTACTGCCAGAAAATGTCCACTTTCGCTACTACTCGTACCGATGACGTCACCGATGACGTCACAGATGACGCGAACATCCCGCAAATCGGAATGTACACCCCGAGAACTACAAGATGACACCTTCGAGGACGCATTCGAACCGTGAATAGCCCATCTCGATCCCAAATACCTTCATGTACTGCCCGAAAATGTCCACTTTCGCTACTACTCGTACCGATGACGTCACAGATGACGCGGACATCCCTCAAATCGGAATGTACACCCCGAGAACTACAAGATGACACCTTCCAGGACGCATTCGAACCGTGAATAGCCCATCTCGACCCCAAATACCTTCATGTACTGCCCGAAAATGGCCACTTTCGCTACTACTCGTACCGATGACGTCACCGATGACGTCACAGATGACGCGAACATCCCTTAAATCGGAGTGTACACCCCGAGAACTACAAGATGACACCTTTCAGGACGCATTCGAACCGTGATTAGCCCATCTCGACCCCAAATAACTTCCTTCGCTGCCCCAAAATGGCCACTTTACTTACTACAACCAACTGCGCATGCGCAGATTAACGCGACATGCATTCAAAAACACACCATTCTGACTCTACCCCACACAAGCTTCACTTTGACACCTCACACGACCCATTCGAACCGTGATTAGCTCATCTCTAACCCAAACACACCCCTACATAGCACCCAAAATGCCTGTTTTCTATACTACGGCCAGACTGCGCATGCGCAGACTATTGAACACGGACGAACCATTAGTGTAGTCAAGTGCTCCTCCACGAGAGCTTCAAAATAAGACCTCACTCGACCCCATTGGACCATGAGTGGCCCACCTAGACTCCAACATGTCCACCCCGTATGGTCCTATACACCCATAGCCATGCAGTATAGGCCTATGGGCCTACCCAGGCCTCGGTGACTTTTTTCAAAAATTTCACCGATTCGCTCCGCAACACTTCCTATCGTGTTCTAAATGACGAGACGAGTAAAACGAGACCCCACAACCCTACCGCAAATGTATAGAAGTGGGTTTCCCAGTAGGATAAACATTGAACCTATACCCCAGTATGGGTCTATATGGGGCTCGGTGACTTTTTTCAAAAATTTCACCGATTCGCACGGGGACACTTCCTATCATGTTCTAAATGACGAGACGAGTAAAACGAGACCCCACAACCCTACCGCAAATGTATAGAAGTACGTTTCCCAGGGGGACAAACATTGATCCTATACCCTCAGTATGGGACTATATGGGGTTCGGTGACTTTTTTCAAAAATTTCACCGATTCGCACGGGGACACTTCCTATCATGTTCTAAATGACGAGACGAGTAAAACGAGACCTCACAACCCTACCGCAAATGTATAGAAGTACGTTTCCCAGGATGGTCCTATACCTCCCATACCCCATATAGGCATTTTCCCGTAATTTAGGATAAAGTCCGTATTCCGTATTTTTTCAGGAAAATTTTTACATACACCCACCCTGGAACTAGGGAAAGATAACTCTGTTGATAGACAAGCCCCGTTAAGCCCGGCGACCTATATACCCCTCATACCCCATATAGGCATTTTCCCAGGTTTTTCGATAAAGTCCGTGTTCCGTATTTTTTTTCAGGAAAAATTTTACATGCACCCACCCAGCCATCAAATACCCCTTCACCTAGGCTTCACGTTGATACCTCACTCGACCCCATTCGACCATTAGGGGCTCCCCTAGATGCCAAAACGTCTATTTTCATACCCTTGGGCCACCGCGCATGCGCAGAATGACCCTAATTCAACCCCACACCCAGTCCATCAGATGCCCCTTCATGAATGCTTCACTTTGATACCTCACTCGATCCCATTGGACCATTAGGGGCTCCCCTAGCTCCAAAAAGGCTATTTTCATGCCCTTGGGCCACCGCGCATGCGCAGAAGGCCGATATGTCAACCCCACACCCAGTCCATCAGATGCCCCTTCACGAATGCTTCACTTTGATACCTCACTCGACCCCATTGGACCATTAGGGGCTGCCCTAGCTCCAAAACGTCTATTTCCATACCCTTGGGTCACCGCGCATGCGCAGAATGCCGATATTTCAACCCCACGCCCAGTCCATCAGATGCCCCTTCACGAATGCTTCACTTTGATACCTCCTACGACTCCATTGGCCCATTAGGGACTCCCCTAGCTCCAAAACCGCTATTTCCATACCCTTGGGCCACAGCGCATGCGCAGAATGCCGATATTTCAACCCCACACCCAGCCCATCAGATGCCCCTTCACGAATGCTTCACATCGATACCTCACTCGACCCCATTGGTCCATTAGGGGCTTCCCTAGCTCCAAAACGTCTATTTCCATACCCTTGGGCCTTCGCGCATGCGCAGAATGCCGATAGTTCAACCCCGCGCCCAGCCCATCAGATGACCCTTCATGAATGCTTCACTTTGATACCTCACTCGACCCCATCGGTCAACTAGGGGCTCCCATAGCTCCAAAAAGGCTATTTTCATACCCTTCGGCCGCCGCGCATGCGCAGAAGGCCGATATGTCAACCCCACACCCAGCCCATTAGATGCCCCTTCACATAAGCTTCACTTTGATACCTCACTCGACCCAATCGGACCATTTTATCTAGGGACTACTTTTTCTCCGCGGAAGCTTTTTCCCGAGACCGAATCACCGCCAAAACCACGGCCAAACCGCATCACCGCGCATGAATACATTTTTTTTTTTTTTTTTTTTTGCCGGAACTTTTTTTTTTTTATGCAAATGAGGGCTGGGGTGAAACAAGTGCAATTGGCCACCATTTTGAAACCGACCACCCCTAACACACAACTACAAGCCGCCATTTTGAAAATATGCAAATGAGGAGGTGAGACAAGTGCAATTGTCCACCATTTTGAAACCGACCACCCCTAACATACAAAAACAAGCCGCCATTTTGAAAATATGCAAATGAGGTCAAGTGCACTCATAGGCCACGCCCCATTCACCTGCGCACAACGCCCCAATACCCCTCAAAACCGCCCCAATTTTAGGTTCTGCGCATGCGCAGTGAGGCGCTACAGGTCCTAAAGACTGTCTGTATACTACTACTCTGAATAAAAAATAACTGTAAATTTTATATTATTCGATGATTTTCCCTTATTTTAATTACTGTAATGTCTTATGAGGAAATACCTACATCACTCACCTGCAGCCCTTGATAACTCTCCAGAAACGAGCGCTAAGAGGGATAACATTATCTAGAAAGACCACACTTCGCTCCTGTTTATTGATTGAAAAATGTTACATCTACGAAAATTAAATATCTAGTCATGCCTTATTATGACTTTTTCACCATTCCGAATTATTGTCACAAGTTTTCCCGTCCTACTTTGCTAAGCAATCTAGCATTCATTATTATCGAAGCAGGGAAACCCTGCTCAACATCTAAGGACCCATCTATCGGCCCAATTTATTATTTTACATCCTCAAAGTTACAGGACCTCTAGAGTGGAACAAACTGCCCTCATCAATGAAAGACATTCAATCAACATCACTTTTTAAATCAAAACTCAAATCCTATTTCATTACGAATTGATGCCTTGTAACGACTGGTCCTTTCTGTCAGTGCGTGAAATGTTTTATTCTTACTATATTTTCCCTCATATTTCTACCGATGCCATTTATCGCGTTCCTGGGATGGAGCAAGCCCTTCTCGGCTCTATTCCCGCCAAATTGTATTTTCTGGCTAATTAGTACTCATATATATTTTTAAACATCAGCACGACAGCCATTGATATCTATCACTTTGTTGAATATTTTGGTGAATAAATTTCAACTCAATTCAATTAAAAAAACAGTATCACCGATGAAGAGGCTTCATTATTTATGTTAGTTCATTTGAACTCCGTTGAGGTCAAAATCATACATTGCGAACACACGGCTTCGATCTACTCTTGGGTTAAGCGGATTCAGTTTAGATAATTCGACATCAATGCTCTATCGTCGTCCACAACAGAATCTCCGCATCAATAATCAAAAGACTGTCGTTCGACAGTTCGCATCATTTCCAAATATGCATGAAATAAAGATTAAAAACACAAGATGAGAAGCAGTCAACAGTTATCAATGATGACAGCAAAACATCGTGATGTTCTTTACATAAAATCATTTTCACTGACAAGTATTCCTTATTCAAATGAAGTTCTAAGAAGTTTTCTAAAGCGTGATGCGTCTTAGTCACGCTTGAATTGTGACTGCATTTGGACACCATGAAGTTTGTACGGCCCTAGCCTGGGTTAAGCGAAATTAGACACAAGTTAAGAAAAGTCGCATCTGAGATCTCGCCCTTTACGATGCTATTATCCATCAATGTGCGATGTTTATCACACCAAGGGAAATATGTATACGCCGTATGCAGGTCCTTTGATTGTATCAAACAGCCCCATAAAATACAAGGTCTGAATACTGTTATCCAGAAATGGGTAGTTAACTATGTCGACCTGAGAACGTCCTTTTTTATTTTTGTGAAGGTATAGGTCCAAATATGATGTTTCATCTGAGCTATCAGTAGTTAGGATCTTTTAATCCAGTGATGAGTGTATCTATCTTTCACAGCGTTGGGATTATCCAATGTTAGAAAATATTCTGTCTAGCGTTTTGATGAATGAGAAGCAACGTACTTTGAAATGGTTATCTTATAATAACGGTTATCAGACACGAACTATGAAACGTTGCTTCTGACAGCTGACATGCTGGGGGTTCATTTTGCTGTGAGTGATGCTTCGATTGACATGAAATTGATGTGCGTTATAAAATAGCCTACCAAAGCTGTTATCGCAAGTCTTGTGATGTTGACTGAAACGTCAGATTTTTTATAGGATCATGGAATTTCTGCTAAGCGAGATAGGCAATCACGATATGTTGGTTCGTTCGGAATATTTATTTGGTAGATATGTATTTGTAATGGTGTGGAATAGAGGGATTATTTAAATCGGAGATACATTTGGTATATGATGGTGAATGGGAGTGTAAATCGTCGTTCAGCAATGTTTGTACATCGGCGTATCCATAAGAGAACAACTATAACAAAACAGGCCGATCAGGATATGCAGTTTTCTTACCTGCCCTAATAAGATATTACCTTACAATAATTTCTTATTTAGTCATTCAGAAGTTGAGGTTATTGGTGTTTAAACCGTTCACACCGTTTCAAACTTTTGCCGACAAATAGATGATGTGTTTTATATTGGTATATGCTGTCTCAATACTTCTCTCAAATATTGATAATGATCTCTACATATTTTTGTACGTTGGGTTTACGTTGCATAATCTTCTGTGGGCAGGCAGTCACCACAATGGACTTTTGCATGGGTAGAAAATCATAAGGGATAATCTCTGTAGCGAATCCAACCCTTCTGGATCACCGGATCGGCACACCCTTACAATTACAGCCATGATATAACGCCTGTGTGATATTTTGACATTGGCGTCTCTGGAATACTATTTCTTAAAGGAAAAGACGTTTTGAAATTCGTTACAATCTAATGCACTCCATTACACCATGTTGATTAGAATTTCAGATAAGAGAGGCTTTATGGCGAGTAAACTTTCGTGCCTCAACCTTACACACGTGGGAACTTGCAAAAAGAGGAAGATTGGCTGAACATTTTCATTATGTAAGAAGCATATATTTTTATTGTAATATATTAAACCCATGAAAGCACATGGTAGTGTATTACACGGACTGTTACATCGCATACTAGTAGGATCAAAACTAGAAAATATGAAAACTGAGATACGAAAGTGTTAAAATTCATCTCTGAGCAAATATATTGCAACAGCTAGTTATGGATTCTCACGCAGGTTATTATTTTGGATTATTATGCAGATCAGGGATTATTTTGCAGAAGTAGAACGGTGAAATATAGCTGATAACACAATCAAATGCCATTTGTGAAACAGACTACCCAGGGGATATACAGACGCTTCTGGGACTTTGTGGTACACGATAATCTCCCGATGTGCCTTCGAAAATAAAACAAAGGTCATGTGTTAACAGGTAACATATTACCTGTATATGGTAGGATTCTGCTGATGGACTGTTAATCCCTGAGGCCCGCCCTCTGTACATGACATTGGACAAATACATGTAGGTTTATTGTTTTGGTGGAAATTTAACCCGTACGACTTCGGGCACTACAGATTAGTTTTTCTGAGTATTGTTGCATTTACCAGGTTTAACCCATGTTGAAGCGTTTACTCCATCAGACGTCCACGATGCTCATCCATTAACATCAGATGAGTTATTTGTTTGAGCTGATCTGTCATCACAGTTCCTGAGCTAGCGTGTCTAATTCAGCTTAAGCCGATGCTAGGGGCCGTGTGGATACTCCATAGTCTTCACATGAACAATGATGATGATGTCATCCATAAGAAAGTCTTTCTATGTCATGTTCATGTTGTTCTGTTGGCGAATTTGTACAATTTAATAAACTACTTCTTGTCACGTTGGTTTCACTTGATACTTTGGTGTATCATTGTATCACGTGGAACGTCAGATTATTCACGCGGACATTCTGAGGGGAGAAGTTTTGCTACACGAGGAGTTAATCATCACCCAATGTCATACTGAGCGATATGAATAAACATGTGATCATGTTAAGCATCACCCTCTAAACTGTTATTGATAGGTGTCATAAGGCGTACAAGGCGTTGTTTTGCTGGCCCTGCAGAAAGTGTGTTGACTATTATGACCCCAAAACACATTAGAATTTTACTTGACACCATCTTTGGAAGGTGAAACGAATGGTACTATTCTGCAGGAGGTAAATTGCGAGTGAGTTTTAATCATAAACATTTTTGTCATTTTTCTTTACTAATTTAACATGCAGTTTTTGCAAGAGATCACATAAATAAATAAAAAATCGAAAAATCTGACCGGAAAATCGACCAAAAATGTCTTTCTTGAAAATGACGTCACTGTTTCGTCATCATAGCGGTCATCTTGGATTTTTGTTACATTTTCTGGGAGAGCTTAAGTCAGGGGTATAGTGTGGTAAGTTTCAGCTCCCTATCTCAAAGGGTAAGAAAACTATGTAGGGGACCGAAATGGGCCCAACCCAGCCCTGGACAGGTCCAAAATCTTCCAGGTCGAATAGGGTTAACACCCTTACATAGAGTGTTAACGAACAACCCGAAGCACAACAGGGAGAGTCAGTAATTACCAACATCCCCTTTCCCTAGCAATAAATCTTGATAAACACCAGGGGAATATTGTGACTCCCTCCATATACGGTGCAAATGAACACGCTGCTATATAGTAACAAATGTTAAAAACCCTTGTCGGTGCAGAAATCTAACCCAGTTTTATGTATACTATGATGGTACTAATGCTATTATATGGATGACGGTTGAATATTGAATGACGGACTAGATGCCAGTATTATCTAACACACTCTACAGAAGGTGTCAATGAAAATCTCATCTAAGGGGCGTTAATTAACACCGTTAGTCGTGCTAGCCCTGAAATAAGGCATTTACACCCTTATTGGGTGCCATTTTACATCTCTTCATCAGAGTGTGTATATTCAGCTCAGATCAGTGTGCAAATTCAGGGACGGCAACTCCGGATTCATTGGGATATTGTACACATCATAGCCCGTAAACCGAACGTTTTCTCAGTTCGCAGTCATATGATCATGTGAATTAGACGTTGTGGTGAGATATATTTTTCCCTTGCCGACATTAAGCCACAGTTGGAAACCACATGCCAAGAGCCTTGATGAGGACGATTTGGAATAATTGTGGTCAGTGATATGAATTAGACGAGGAGAACATCGTGGTGAAAGGTTGACCGCTTTCGTGTTTCCTACAAGAAACTAGCTTTTGATATTATATTTGGATGCCTTATGAATAAAGTATTTCCATTGTGGACGTGGAACTGCTTTAACCCAATCCGGCCTGGGCTTTTTGGGACGTACCCTGGCCCGGCCGGGGAGGGGGCTTAATTATTTTTCTTATTTCTCTGAATGTCGGATCTAACACCTAGTTGGATGATGGCTGGGTGGCTACGATAGATGGCATGTATCAGTCAGGTTAACATGTGTAAAAAATAAGAGGAAGATTGAATATAATTATATAATTATAGGTTCCAATCCGTGGAATAACAGGGTCGTGATTTGATTGAATAAGCATCAATATGATTACGGAGAGAATAATACAAGCGTCTAGTCCGTCATTTAATATTCAGCCGTCGCCCATTAATATCCGCGTCCATAATCCGAAGACCTAATTCATAAAATAGCATTAGCACCAAATTAAAAGGATAGATAATAGTATGAATAAAACTAGGCTAGTTTCCTGCAAGAGAGAAGCGGTCAACCGTCTTCAATGATGCCAGCAAGACATCATGATGTTTAAAAAATATCAAATCCGTATCGCTGATTAGTATTCCTTATCCATATAATTTTCGTTGTAAAGTCGTTATCTAGAGTATGATGTATCTCGGTTACGCTTTGATTGTGACTGTTCATATGAACACTATGAAGATCTTGAAATACATAGGTTCATACGGCCCCTAGTCCCGGGTTAAGAGGAAATAGACACAAGTTAAGAAACGTACCGCCATAGATCCTGCGCGCTATGCTCGTATTTTCTGATCAGCATGCGCTATGTATCGCAAAATTTGAGAAACTTCGAGTGGAGGATCTTGATGATATAGCCCTGTTTTATAAGTTTCTGCAATGTTTTGTGACGTTGATTAAAATCGTCACATTTAACACAGGATGTAGCAAATGCTACTCGGCGAGACATGTATACGTCGTATGCAGGTCCCTCTGGTATATTATTGTTCAGATAGGGATAGTTTACAGTGTCGAAATTGTAATCATCTCGTTTGTCGTAAAGTCGACGAGAGAGAAGCCCGCTCCATTTTTATAGAGCTATGGGTTTAAATAAGATGTGCAGTTAGGGTCATCTGTAGTTTCCTTCAAATCCGGTGAAGGTAGATATATATCTTTCACTGGGTTATTTATATAGCGATTATCCACAGATCGTCGAAATAGCGTTTCTTTTGGCAAACACATCCACAATGCCGTCGAATCCTTCGATGGAAAAATACCATGATGCATCGTTGAATTTTTTTTTGCGAAACTGGGAGAGTGTCGACGGTTTTAATTACGGAAAAGAATTTGGTATGCATCACAATAAAGGAAGTCATCTTGGACACCATATTGTAGCATTTCTAAAACACATAGCATAAACCGGAATTAGTTTGAGATGGCTGCTTATAACGAAGGCTGTTCTGTCATACCATGTCATCCGATTCCCTCCTCTGCGTTCGTTTAAGCGGACAAGAGCGTCCTGAAGAGTCTAAAGGAAAATGTATACTTAATGTACTACTATGCTGACAGAGTGTATGGAGGGTGCGGGCCCATTTATATTCTCGTGATGCCTGCAGACGTTGGCTAGTACACCAGAAAAAGATTTATCAGAAATTGCAGTCAAGAATCTATATCTCAAAGGTATAAGGTCTTTAAGTTGTAAGCCGCTTCTACAAAGTCTAGCACTATCATATACTCTTATTATGGAGACAATAAGTTAACCATGACAAGCTCTCAACAAAAGATACCTTGATACAACACCTACAAACAACTCATTTCCAGTCCCAGGTCTAGAGGTAATTACATTGAGTAATTGCTAGAGCTGCTGCCCGTCACTAAGACTGTTTTGAAACTTGTCGAGGACGTTCTACCAATTCTGCTAACAACTGAGGAATCTAGCTGTTTCAAGCATACTAGATTTACAACTTACAGCGTGAATGGTACTCCGTGCTAGCTAGAAGATATATAACTGTACACATGTTTTATTTCGACCCTCAGTGTACCGTATTTATATGGAAATGCTCATGGATATCCAACGATGAAGACACGAACAGCACAGATGAAGTATGCTATCAATGACCGCACACGTGTCATTCTGTGTCGATATTTTCATGGCAATAAAACCACTGTTCACCGAACCAGCAACTAAATACCGAAGTGTTATGCCACCATTCCAACAACCCACGCTCCGGGTGCGCAAAAAAAGAGATCCTTTTCGGCGAGAAACGATTCACAAGGCAAAATAAGGTAGGGGAGATTGGGGTACACTGGGACATTTTTCACCTTTTTGCAAAAATCTCTGTTATTATTGCCCTGTAGTGTAGCCTTGTATACTCTCGTTATAACTTATACTTATTATGACATAGTCACACAAAGAAATCTGAAATATCTGTTATACTTTTCTCCAAAATTCTGTTCTAAAAACGTAAAAAATGTGTCCCAGTTTGCCCCACTATGGGGTACTCTGGGACACCCACTGGGGTGCGATGGTACAATATCAAAATACATTTTATAAGAAGTATATACTAATATGTTTCATAGGAGTTTAGAAGATTAAACATAGGTGGTTAAGTTATTTGCTATTTTAGGCCCCTGCTTTACGTAAAATATTTCCCAGGAGCCAAATTTGAGGAAGAAAATATTTTGTGTGATACTCATCCCAACGAAAGCATTTGACTTTAAAAGTTATAGTAAAACTCATCAAATCTGATAGGATTGGCAAATACTACCATCTAGGAAACAATTCTTTATGAACGTCGATTGGTTGCTAATGATCACTTCTCTATTGAATTCTTCATGGAATTGACCATTTCTCTATTCAATTTTTTGTTTGTCGTTTATCTGCAATTCACCAAATTAGTCTTCAATTCTTTATTGATGTCGGTTGTCTAGCATAGACCACATTCGCCATGGACGAATTCTTTCTTCATTCTTTATGAACCACGAATATGTAACATTGACCACTTCTTTATTAAATTCTTGAAGTATGACGGCTGTTTCGACATCTGTCTTCCACCCTTTATGGATGTCGGTTGTCTGCCATTGGCCAAATCTGTCTTCAATTCTTTATGGATGTCGGTTGTCTAGCATTGATCACATCTGTCTTCAATTCTTCATGGATGTCGGTTGTCTAGCATTGACCACATCTGTCTTCAATTCTTCATGGGTGTCGGTTGTCTAGCATTGATCACATCTGTCTTCAATTCTTCATGGGTGTCGGTTGTCTAGCATTGACCACATCTGTCTTCAATTCTTCATGGATGTCGGTTGTCTAGCATTGACCACATCTGTCTTCAATTCTTCATGGGTGTCGGTTGTCTAGCATTGTCCACATCTGTCTTCAATTCTTCATGGGTGTCGGTTGTCTAGCATTGACCACATCTGTCTTCAATTCTTCATGGATGTCGGTTGTCTAGCATTGACCACATCTGTCTTCAATTCTTCATGGGTGTCGGTTGGCTGCCACTGATCACTTCTCTAATAAATTCTTCATGGATGGCGGCTGTTTATAATTGGCAATTTCTCTATAGAATTTGTATGTATGTCGGTTGTCATTTACCAAATCTGTCTTCAATTGTCTATGGACTTCGGTTGTCTAGCATCGACATCATCCCTCTTCAAATCTTCATGCATGTAAGTTGTCTGCTATTGACCACATCTAATGTCAATTCTCTATGGATGTCGGTTTCCATAGGTCGACCAGAAGATAGTCCCAACTGCACCGGAATAGTATGTTATTGAGTGGTCAAAGCGAGGAAAATATGAAACAACAGTATTCGCTGACTGGATGGACTTCACCAAGAACAAGGTCGTTGGAACAATCCGCCATATTGACAGTAGTACCCTTTACCAAGAAAAACAGGTGCTGAAAAACCTCAGTCCGCAAGAGGTTCTAGCAAATCTCCGGAGTAAATTCGTCCTAGTCCCAGCAAGAAAAGCTCCAAAAAAATATAATATTCCTATCTAAATATTACTATTACCAGGTGATGATTAAGGAATGGAGACGCACACCATCGCCGAATACGTCTACCTACTCCCAAACAGCATTTACTCTTGAAGATTTATTTAACATCAACAAATATTTCTCAAACTGGTTTTTGTCTTCCAACCACTCAAAGCGATATACCGAAAGTGTACTGAACTCCCAAAATGCATAAATCACCATACAAAGTCAGATTCATAGCTGTTTCTAGAAGCTGCACCACCGAGTTTCTTTCAACCATCCTTCGGGAGGTAAAAACAATTTGAGAAAGCTATTGGTTGTATGGATGGCGGTTGTATACCACTGACCACTGCTCTCTTCAATTCTTTATGTGTAGCGGTTATTCACCATTGACCACTGCTCACTTCAATTCTTTCTGGACGATGGCGGAATACCACTACCGTCTGTCTCTTGTAGTGACTTTTCTATTAATATGCATACTAGTATATGACTTGGTGACAGTGAATATGTCAATAAGCTTCTTAAATTGAAGGCCTTCCAATGCTGGAAAGAGTGAAGAATAATAAACGTATCGTTTGTACCGCTTCAATGCAGTATATAGACCTAAATATTCGGACGACCGGGATTTCAGTCGGTGTTGACATCAACGGTAGGAATATGTACCGTGTTATATATCTGGAGAGTCACCGGGCTGCTTTTTCTCCATACCTACCATCGCTGTAGTTCCGATGGTACTGTAACTCGTCATGTAGATATTATACCCCTCACGCTTCTCTATTTTGAAAGCTTCTCCCAAATTACTGGTTCAACTTCTATTATTGGTTAATCACCTGGTGGAAGATTAGGTTTTTCCCCCACAGTTATCTGACGTTGAAACGGGCCTGGTAATAGATACAGGTTTCAGTCAGTCATTAATTCGAAAGCCCTCAGCGGGGGATGTGAGTACTACAGGAAAAAACAGACATTACAGGCAAAATCTGCCCATACAAATATAACAGCATATCCGACATGACACATAGCTAATTCAACCTCCCCAGAGAGAGATCGTTAGAGTGTATCAATGATACCTGTGCCCAATCAATGGATCATTGTACATCCCTTGTTGTGTAGAGTGTTAGTTTACCAGTAACTAGGACCCTTTCATGGGACAAATGAATTTATCAGTGGCGTTAACAAGGTTAGTGTTCACGCAATCATATGTCCACATGCTGGTGACATAAAGGGTCGAGGACTTCATGACCCGTGTAACATATTTCATTTTCATTCAGACTGGAAAACAATAGCCAAAACATCAGGCACACTGGCAACGGATGGGATAATTGATGACGCCTCTTTTAGCTATGAATCGGTGACATGTTCCGAAACCTCCCGACGATTTATCCTTGGAATTCGCACGATGTAGATGATTCATTAAGATATACGGTTACTTCTTGTTCAATTTTCCAACGGTTCCGCCGGCTGAATGTTGAAAACTGCTCATTTTAATTTCTAACCACCAACCGCCATATTGACAAATGATGAAATACCGTGAGATCAGTAACTAGTACAAGCATGAGATCAGTAAGCAGAACAAACGTGAGATCAGTGAGCAGTACGAGCGTGAGATCAGTAAGCAGTCGTCGTTCATAGAGAATTTCCTAGTTCATAAATGAAATTTCGTATAACACTATTATCACCAAATTCCAATCAGATCTATCAGGAAAATTGTCCCTACATTCTCATTTTATATACAAAATAAAAATTAATCATACTATCGCTGAGAAGTATTATTTTTCTATCCAACTGAATTTACCAAATGAAATGTAGAGTGTAATATATCTCTTTCTCGCTTTGATCGTGCTTGTTCATTTGAACACCATGAAGTACATAGCCACATGGACCCTAGCCTCGGGTTAAGCGGAAATAAACACACGCTATCAAGTGTATATAGCGCCAGAGATCCTGCACGTTCGTGTGTTGCTATCAGTGTGCATTTGCTATCTTTTATTAGACTTGGAGCGGAACTCTAGTTGAAGAAAAATATAACTTATTTACAAATTTGGTATACGGCAAACGAAAACAGTGTTAACTTTGAGCCGTTACTCCAAACCTTGAACAAACACTGGCCTCGTCATCCCTCATTATAATGCTGAATAACCCAGATTTTTCTCAGGAGAGAACTGGTCCTTCATTATGATGATTGAGACAATTCAACATGTTATTGTCGTCAGATCCTAACTACTGACAAATACTTTCCTATTCAAAAACGCCAGCCGTTTCCTAGGGTTACGAGTGTATCTTAGTCATGTGAGGATTGGGGGTGCATCTGAATCATGTTAGGGTTAGGGGTGTATCTGAATCATGTTAGGGTTAGGGGTGTATCTGAATCATGTTAGGGTTAAGGTGTATCTTAATCATGTTAGGGTTAGGGGTGTATCTGAATCATGTTAGGGTTAGGGGTGTATCTGAATCATGTTAGGGTTAGGGGTGTATCTTAGTCATGGTGTGGTTAGGGTGTATCTTAGTCATGTTTGTGTGAGGATGTACCATAGTCACGTTAGAGTTAGGGGTTTGTCTTAGTCATGTTAGTGTTAAGGATGTATCTTAGTCATGTTAGGGTTAGAGTGTATCTTACTCATGGTAGGGTCAGGGTTGTATCTTAGTCATGTTAGCATTAGAGATGCACCATAGTCATGTTAGGGTTAGAGTGTACCTTACTCATGGTAGGGTCAGGGGTGTATCTTAGTCATGTTAGCATTAGAGATGCACCATAGTCATGCTAGGGTTACGGGTTTATCTTAGTCATGTTAGGGCCAGGGTGTATCTTAGTCATGTTAGGGTTAGGGTGTATCTTAGCCATGTTAGTGTTAAGGATGCATCTTAGTCATGTTAGGGTTAGAGTGTATCTTACTCATGGTAGGGTCAGGGCTGTATCTTAGTCATGTTAGCATTAGAGATGCACCATAGTCATGTTAGGGTTAGGGGTGTATCTGAATCATGTTAGGGTTAGGGTGTATCTTAATCATGTTAGGGTTAGAGTGTATCTTACTCATGGTAGGGTCAGGGCTGTATCTTAGTCATGTTAGCATTAGAGATGCACCATAGTCATGTTAGGGTTAGGGGTGTATCTTAATCATGTTAGGGTTAGGGTGTATCTTAATCATGTTATGGTTAGGGGTGTATCTTAATCATGTTAGGGTTAGGGGTGTATCATAGTCATGTTACGGTTACGGGTTTATCTTAGTCATGTTAAGGTCAGGGTGTATCTTATTCATGTTAGGGTTAGGGTGTACCTTAGTCATGTTAGGGTTAGGGTGTATCTTATTCATGTTCAGGTTAGGTGTAGCTTAGTCATGTTAGGGTTAAGGGTGTATCTTAATCATGTTACGGGTGTATCTTAGCAGTGTTAGGATTAGGGGTGTATCTTAGTCATGTTAGGGGTGTATCTTAATCATGTTAGGGTAACGGGTGTATATTATTCATATTAGAGTTAGGGTGCATCTTAGTCATGTTAGGGTTAGAGGTGTATCTTAGTCATGTTAGGGTTAGGGTGTATCTTAGTCATGTTATGGTTAGAGGTGTTTCTTAGTAATGTTAGGTTTAGGGTTTATTTTAGTCCTGTTAGTGTTAGGGGTGTATCTTAGTCATGTTAAGGTCAGGGGTGAATCTTAGTCATGATATATTTAGGGTGTATCTTATTTATGTTAGGGTTCCGGGTTTATCTTGGTCATGTTAGCTTTAGGGGTGTATATTAGTCATACCAGCGTCAAGGGTGTATCCAGTCATGTCAGCGTCAGGGGTAAATCTTATTCATGTTAGGATGTAGAGTGTAGACATATCTTCATCAAATACGTCTACTTACTCCCAAACTGCATTTACTCTGGAAGATTTATTTAACAATCACAAAAAGTTTCTCAGGGAAAGAGGTATTTGTCTTCCAACCAATCATAACGACATACCAAAAATATACTGGACTCCCAAAATGCATAAATCACCATACAAAGCTAGATTCATAGCTGGTTCTAGAAGCTGCACCACCAAGCTTCTTTCAACCCTATTGACGAGGGCCCTTCAGGAGGTAAAAGCATTTTGGGAAAGGTATTGCGCCACTATTTCTAAGAACTCTGGCGTTGAGTGTATGTGGATATTGAAAAACTCAAAATGTCTTACGGAAGAGCTTGATGCTAAAGGTCACATACCGTACAGACATGTATCCACATGGGATTTCTCGACTCTCTATACTACAATCCCTCATCAGGACCTTATTGACCGTCTAAGTTCATTAATAGTATCTGTGTTCAAGAACACTGATCGTAGATATATTAATGTCGGAAGCCATAAAGCATTCTTTAGCTCGACTACATACAAGAGATATCATTCATGGTATGTTTCTTTGTTTATAGAGTTGCTTGAATTTCTCATTAAAAATATCTATGTGAAATTTGGCAACACAATATATCAGCAGCATATAGGTATTCCAATGGGTACTAATTGTGCACCCCTGTTGGCTGACCTGTATCTGTTCTCTTATGAATATGACTATATGCAGGCGCTTTCAAAAACCGATCCATTCAAAGCCCGTTCCTTCTCATTCACCAAACGCTATATAGACGATCTTCTCGCTGTGGATAATCGCTATATAAATGACGCAGTGAAGGATATATATCCACCTTCACTGGATTTGAAGGAAACTACAGATAGCCCTACAGGCACATCTTATTTAGATCTCTATCTCTATAAAAATGAAGCGGGCATTCTCTCTCGTCGACTTTATGACAAAAGAGATGATTACAATTTCGACATCGTAAACTATCCGTTTCTGGATAGTAATATTCCAGTGGGACCTGCATATGGCGTATACATATCTCGCTTAGTAGCATTTGCTAGATCCTGTGTTAAATGTGATGATTTTAATCAACGTCACAAAACATTGTTGCAGAAACTTATAAAACAGGGCTATTCCACCAAGCGCCTCCACTCAAAGTTTCTCAAATTTGGCGATACATATCGCATGCTGATAGCAAAATACGAACGTAGCGTGCAAGATCTATGGCGCTACGTTTCGTAACTTGTGTCTAATTCCGCTTAACCCGGGGCTAGGGGCCGTATGAACCCATGTACTTCAAGATCCTCATGGTACTCATATGAACAGTCACAATCAAAGCGTGACTGAGATACATCATTTTTAGATGACGACTTTAACGAATATTATGGATTAAGAATACTGATCAGCGATACGGATTTGATATTTTTGGAACATCATGATGTCTTGCCGGCATCATTGAAAACTGTTGACCGCTTCTCTCTTGCAGGAAACAAGCCTATGTTTATGTATACTTTTGTCTTTTTGAATTTGGTGCTAATACTGTTATGTGGAAATGGAATAGGTCTTTGGATTATGGACGCGGATATTCTCTAATGGACGACGGCTGGATTATGAATGACGGACTAGACGCTTGTAATTAGGGGTGTATCTTAGTTTGTAATTAGGGGTGTATCTTAGTCATGTTAGAGTCAGGGGTGTATATTAGCCATGTTAGGGTTAGGGTGTATCTTATTCTTGTTGAATCCAGAGGTGTATCTTAATCATGTAAGATCCAGGGGTGTATCTTAGTCATGTTAGGGTTAAGGGTTGATCTTAGTTATGTTAGTGTTACGGGTGTATCTTATTCATGTTAGGGTTATGGTGTATCTTAGTCATGTAAGTGCCAGGGGTGTATCTTAGTCATGTTACGGTTAAGGTGTATCTTAGCCATGTTATTGTTAGAGGTGTATCTTATTCATGTTAGAGTTAGGGTGTATCTTAGTCATGTTAGGGTTAGGCGTGTATCTTATTCATGTTCAGGTTAGGGTGTAGCTTAGTCATGTTAGGGTTAGGGGTGTATCTGAATCATGTTACGGGTGTATCTTAGCAGTGTTAGGATTAGGGTTAAGGTGTATCTTAGCCATGTTATTGTTAGAGGTGTATCTTATTCATGTTAGAGTTAGGGTGTATCTTAGTCATGTTAGGGTTAGTCGTGTATCTTATTCATGTTCGGGTTAGGGTGTAGCTTAGTCATGTTAGGGTTAGGGGTGTATCTTAATCATGTTACGGGTGTATCTTAGCAGTGTTAGGATTAGGGGTGTATCTTAATCATCTTAGGGTAACGGGTGTATATTATTCATATTAGAGTTAGGGTGCATCTTAGTCATGTTAGGGTTAGAGGTGTATCTTAGTCATGTTAGGGTTAGGGTGTATCTTAGTCATGTTATGGTTAGAGGTGTTTCTTAGTAATGTTAGGTTTAGGGTTTATTTTAGTCCTGTTAGTGTTAGGGGTGTATCTTAGTCATGTTAAGGTCAGGGGTGAATCTTAGTCATGATATATTTAGGGTGTATCTTATTTATGTTAGGGTTCCGGGTTTATCTTGGTCATGTTAGCTTTAGGGGTGTATATTAGTCATACCAGCGTCAAGGGTGTATCCAGTCATGTCAGCGTCAGGGGTAAATCTTATTCATGTTAGGATGTAGAGTGTAGACATATCTTCATCAAATACGTCTACTTACTCCCAAACTGCATTTACTCTGGAAGATTTATTTAACAATCACAAAAAGTTTCTCAGGGAAAGAGGTATTTGTCTTCCAACCAATCATAACGACATACCAAAATATACTGGACTCCCAAAATGCATAAATCACCATACAAAGCTAGATTCATAGCTGGTTCTAGAAGCTGCACGACCAAGCTTCTTTCAACCCTATTGACGAGGGCCCTTCAGGAGGTAAAAGCATTTTGGGAAAGGTATTGCGCCACTATTTCTAAGAACTCTGGCGTTGAGTGTATGTGGATATTGAAAAACTCAAAATGTCTTACGGAAGAGCTTGATGATAAAGGTCACATACCGTACAGACATGTATCCACATGGGATTTCTCGACTCTCTATACTACAATCCCTCATCAGGACCTTATTGACCGTCTAAGTTCATTAATAGTATCTGTGTTCAAGAACACTGATCGTAGATATATTAATGTCGGAAGCCATAAAGCATTCTTTAGCTCGACTACATACAAGAATGTATCATTCATGGGATGTTTCTTTGTTTATCAGGGTGCTTTAATTTCTCATTAAAAATATCTATGTGAAATTTGGCTACACAATATATCAGCAGCATATAGGTATTCCAATGGGTACTAATTGTGCACCCCTGTTGGCTGACCTGTATCTGTTCTCTTATGAATTTGACTATATGCAGGCGCTTTCAAAAACAGACCCATTCAAAGCCCGTTCCTTCTCATTCACCAAACGCTATATAGACGATCTTCTCGCTGTGGATAATCGCTATATAAATGATGCAGTGAAGGATATATATCCACCTTCACTGGTTTTGAAGGAAACTACAGATAGCCCTACAGGCACATCATATTTAGATCTATATCTCTATAAAAATGAAGCGGGCATTCTCTCTCGTCGACTTTATGACAAAAGAGATGATTACAATTTCGACATCGTAAACTATCCGTTTCTGGATAGTCTTATTCCAGTGGGACCTGCATATGGCGTATACATATCTCGCTTAGTAGCATTTGCTAGATCCTGTGTTAAATGTGATGATTTTAATCAACGTCACAAAACACTGTTGCAGAAACTTATAAAACAGGGCTATTCTACCAAGCGTCTCCACTCAAAGTTTCTCAAATTTGGCGATACATATCGCATGCTGATAGCAAAATACGAACGTAGCGTGCAAGATCTATGGGGCTACG
>JAVTVY010049300.1:0-23940 GCA_036873755.1 Hanleya hanleyi
GGTCACTTCCGCTTCCGTTCGCGTGACCGGAACTGACCTTGACCCCGGCGCGCAAAGGTTTCCACCGCGGTGGAAACCTTTACACCGCGCGCGCCGGGGTCAAAGGTCAGTTCCGGTCACGTGAACGGAAGCGGAAGTGACCTCCGGAGCTCCGGAGCTCCGAGTTCTCTTGTAGCAACGCCCGTCAACGCCCGGTGGTGGCGTCGGAGCCCCGGAGCTCCGAGTTCCATGAGCTCCGGAGCTCCAAGAGCTCCGCGAGCTCGGAGCTCTTGCATATAAACACACACATGCATCTGTGAAAGCTTCATTATACGCCTGGTGTCCGTGGAGATGAGAGCCATGGTTTACGCATGTCACTTGTGTTCGAAGTCATTTTCCACGCCATTTAATCTACGTAGACATATACAGCGAAGCCATCTCAAGGAACGGAGTCCCGATAACGTGCAAATTCAAAGTACGCGCGAGGAACGATCAACACCTACGTCACACACGACAGTATTAGAGCACCTTTATACGATGACGGTGAGCGGCCCTACGGGGTGTGGAAAGACGTCCTGGGTGATGAAGTTCTTAGAGGAAGGTGTGGCAACCCCAGCTCCGACACGTGTTGTTTGGTGTTATAGCCAATGACAGCCCGCCTACGAAACTGCACGACTACAGAATGTGAGCTTTGTTCCAGGAATTCCTCACGACATAGACGAACCCTATTACTTCGATTCCGAGCAGACCAACGTGGTAGTGCTCGATGATCTGATGAGTGCGGCCAAGGACAATTCGAAAATCGTCGACCTATTCACCAAAGGGTCCCATCATCGAAATCTGTCCGTCATCTATTTGACTCAGAATCTCTTTCCTCAAGGGAAGGCGTCCAGAGATATTGCCTTGAACTGCCAATACTTTGTGTTGTTCTCCAATCTCATTGATAGAGCACAAATCCGTGTGTTTGGTAGTCGAATTTATCCTCAGAACATTGACCATTTTATGTGGGCGTTTCAAGAAGCGACAATTCGTCCGTACGGCTACCTGTTCGTAGATTTAAAAGCCCATACCCCCGAAGATCGTCGGCTGACGACCCACCTGTTACCCGGCGAGGAATCACCACAACGGCCTATACCCCTACACCATCCGCCGAGTGCACTCCTGGCAGAGCAGCAGCAGAAGCCCACCCCCATACAGCGGGCCCGCTTCATACCATCAGTCCTGGAATATCACCCAACCGTGAAGGCCCAACCCGAGGTTGAAGAACATAATGTGAACTCGAGGCTATGGAAGGATTTGTTCAAAGAAAGTATGGACGCCGAGATGGGCGGGATGTTGGAGGCCACAGGAAACAAGTTTCAACGCAAAGGGTATTCGAAAGAGGAAGCTGCAATTTTAGCCCATAACAGATTGGCACCCAGACTACGACGGGCTTTACGTCAGCAGTATGTCGACTTACTGACCCATATGAAATTGTTGGATAAGGACCCAGTCCATATGGAAATTGAAAGAACAGCGTCGATGTTGAAAACCTCGGGCGTGAACTGGAAAGCGGCGTATGTCAGAGCAATAGCACAAAAGAAACATTTGTTCGAACGCATCATTAAACAACGTTAAAGCATTAAGAAAGTGTGTTAAAGCGTTGAGACGAGCGTTAAGGCGTAACGACGGGCGTTGACGGGCGTCACTGCATTTCGATGAATTGGTGTCAATTCCATGAAATCAGAGCTTCTGAGCTAATTCACCAGGGCGTTGAAGCGTTGAGCTAAGCGTTGATGGGCGTTACTGTCTATAAAAGCGAGCGTATTCCCAAAACACGCACAGTCGACGTTCAACCGTCAACATGGCTTATACTTGTTCTGAGTGTGAACGCACGTTCACCAGACATTACGATATGATGCGACACCAGAAAAATATACATGGGACTGAAGACGCCGAGGAGCCCGTTGAGGCAGATACTGATACAGAGATTGATGAGAGTGCATCGACTGATACCGAATCCAAGATGGCTGACAGTCTATCTACTGATATGGAGAGCTTGACCTCAGAGAATCAGCCTTCATCCCAGGAAAGTGAGGCAGAACCTACCTTCTGGGATCGTATTGTGACAGCAGCTATCAATACTCACGCTGAAGCGATCGAGGACGCCGGAGAGGATAATTTACAACAGACGTACACCCAAATGCGCCCCCGCATCAGGAAAACAGCCATGGCGATCTATGAACAGTATACCTTACTACCGCTTGAAATGAAAGGGGACCCCACGCACAGGTCCATCATGAAGACCAAGCGTCACTTGGAAGAGGATATGGGTTTACCACCCACCGAGGCCCTGGAAAATGCGATCAAAATGCGCAAACAACTGTTTCAGGACATGCTGCCCGAAGAATATCCAGGCCTGGCCGACGATGATTAGAATAAACGGTTCAGAATGAACATGACCGAAGAAGGAACTCTCTGAAATGGCGACTTCTGATTGGACAAGAATACATTTAACGGACAGGAATGAATAGGACAGATGCAAATGGCGGTCTCTGATTGGACAAGAGTCTTTCTTGAATTGTAAACATACCCAACGCGGCTCCCCCAGCGTGGGTATGTTATGATGGAGGGGAAAATAAACTATATGAAAAAAAAACTTGTTGTTGTTGTTGTTCCCTCATGTATCACCCTTGTTGTTGTTGTTTTCTCTCTCTCTCTCTCCGGTCTATATCATGGCGTCAAAACGTCTAGCGGGACCCATACAAGGTCCAGTTTTCGACACCGGATGTGCCGCCATCTTGAACATACGTGCCGCCATCTTGGATATGGCCCATAATGCACCGGGTCAAAATACTCGCTTCTGATTGGCTGAGAGCTCTGTGACGGATTTGAAATACTCGCTTCTGATTGGACGAGAGCTCCGCATTGCGTCTGCGCATGCGCAGAATGATATTCCTACCGCACCATATCGACCCCAAATACCTTCATGTACTGCCCGAAAATGGCCACTTTCGCTACTACTCGTACCGATGACGTCACTGATGATGTCACAGATGACGCGGACATCCCTTAAATCGGAATGTACACCCCGAGAACTACAAGATGACACCTTCCAGGACGCATTCTAACCGTGAATAGCCCATCTCGATCCCAAATACCTTCATGTACTGCCCGAAAATGTCCACTTTCGCTACTACTCGTACCGATGACGTCAACGATGACGTCACAGATGACGCGGACATCCCTCAAATCGGAATGTACACCCCGAGAACTACAAGATGACACCTTCCAGGACGCATTCGAACCGTGAATAGCCCATCTCGACCCCAAATACCTTCATGTACTGCCCGAAAATGGTCACTTTCGCTACTACTCGTACCGATGACGTCACCGATGACGTCACAGATGACGCGAACATCCCTCAAATCGGAATGTACACCCCGAGAACTACAAGATGACACCTTCCAGGACGCATTCGAACCGTGAATAGCCCATCTCGACCCCAAATACCTTCCTTCACTGCCCCAAAATGGCCACTTTACTTACTACAACCAACTGCGCATGCGCAGATTACCGCGACATGCATTCAAAAACACACCATTCTGACTCTACCCCACACAAGCTTCACTTTGACACCTCACACGACCCATTCGAACCGTGATTAGCTCATCTCTAACCCAAACACACCCCTACATAGCACCCAAAATGCCTGTTTTCTATACTACGGCCAGACTGCGCATGCGCAGACTATTGAACACGGACGAACCATTAGTGTAGTCAAGTGCTCACTCGACCTCACTCGACCCCATTGGACCATTAAGGACTCACCTAGACTCCAACATGTCCACCCGGTATGGCCCTATACACCCATAGCCATGCAGTATAGGCCTATGGGCCTACCCAGGCCTCGGTGACTTTTTTCAAAAATTTCACCGATTCGCTCCGCAACACTTCCTATCGTGTTCTAAATGACGAGACGAGTAAAACGAGACCCCACAACAAATGTATAGAAGTACGTCTCCCAGGGGGATAAACATTGAACCTATACCCCAGTATGGGACTATATGGGGCTCGGTGACTTTTTTCAAAAATTTCACCGATTCGCACGGGGACACTTCCTATCATGGTCTAAATGACGAGACGAGTAAAACGAGACCCCACAACCCTACCGCAAATGTATAGAAGTACGTTTCCCAGGGGGACAAACATTGATCCTATACCCTCAGTATGGGACTATATGGGGTTCGGTGACTTTTTTCAAAAATTTCACCGATTCGCACGGGACACTTCCTATCATGTTCTAAATGACGAGACGAGTAAAACGAGACCCCACAACCCTACCGCAAATGTATAGAAGTACGTTTGCCAGGATGGTCCTATACCTCCCATACCCCATATAGGCATTTTCCCGTAATTTAGGATAAAGTCCGTATTCCGTATTTTTTCAGAAAATTTTTTACATACACCCACCCTGGAACTAGGGGGAGATAACTCTATTGATAGACAAGCCCCGTTAAGCCCGGCGACCTATATACCCCCCATACCCCATATAGGCATTTTCCCGGATTGTTTGATAAAGTCCGTGTTCGTTTTTTTTTTCAGGAAAAATTTTACATGCACCCACCCAGCCAGCAAATACCCCTTCACCTAGTCACTTTGATACCACTGTCCCCATTGGACCATTAGGGGCTCCCCTGGCTCCAAAACGGCTATTTCCATACCCTTCGGCCACCGCGCATGCGCAGAATGACCCTAATTTAACCCCACACCCAGCCCATCAGATGCCCCTTCACGAATGCTTCACTTTGATACCTCACTCGACCCCATCGGTCCATTAGGGGCTCCCCTAGCTCCAAAAAGGCTATTTTCATACCCTTCGGCCACCGCTCATGCGCAGAAGATCGATAATTCAACCCCACACCCAGCCCATTAGATGCCCCTTCACATAAGCTTCACTTTGATACCTCCCTCGACCCAATCGGACCATTTTATCTAGGACTACTTTTTCTCCGCGGAAGCTTTTTCCCGCGACCGCATCACCACCAAAACCGCATCACCGCGGAGGAATACAAAGGTTACAGGTTGCCGGAACTATAGCCTGGACAGGTCAGTACATGCCTTGATCACGTGATCGTCATGGGAAACCCCCACTGGGAAACCCCCACTGGGAAACCCCGCCCCAGTTCCGCCTCAAATTTTACCCGGGGGAACAAATAAGTAGGTCAATCATAAGGAATTTCAGTTTTACCTACTACTGTGGCTTTAGCCAGACAATTTTAATCGGTGCAATTGAGATCTGAGTAAGTGACTTGTGGCTGCAGACCATATTCTACAGATAAAGCACGCGGCATATGTATACGATCTGCACCGAAGGGTATTGCAATACACGTACATAACTACGAAGAATTACAGAATACATGTTAGTCAACCATTTATATTATTTCACAAATGTAGTCACAAACTAGGCGAAATATCTTCCCACAATACGAGCTCGAAGAAAACAATGCTTGGCTTACCTCACGCTGTTGTGACTTCAACAGGCTATATAATACGCAGGCTAGGTATTATTTTTAAAGATTGTCTGTGTGTAAAGATCAACTGCCTAAGATAAGCGCGAATAATTGAAGGATCAATGGGTTGAATATCCCACGCTGCATTGATTTAGTCCAGCTAAACATTCCGTAGACTTGGTATAACTGTACAAAACTGTCTGCATATAAACATAGTCGAATGTTATGTTCCTTCAACTCTACGACTAACGGTTAACGACTAACACATGACGCAATGATATAATTATACAACGTTTAAGTAGGAACGCACTGTACAATAATATCACTACAGCTTCAAACAATTCAAGTCCAATGCATCCTTCATATAAAATGTGATGATCGTTTTGTCATACGATAAAATCAATCGGCACTGTCTCGTACAATATAATGTAGGACATTAATACGTCGAACTGCGCAGTATCACGCTGAACCCCAACAACGCATGTCAGCTGTATGTTTCCCGTTACCATGGAGATCAGCTTGAGACGAAAAAAAAACAGGAGAAACACCTCAAATTACAAGAGATCCTCGGGGGTAGAATCAAGTGAATATCCATTTTATTTGGATATATATTTTATCTCGTAACAAGGGAGAAATACAATGAGGACCATGTGAGCGAAAACATATCATATAGCATGTTGTATGCCTCACCCTCGGTGGATCACGGCTTACACCGGAGAGGTGCAAAATCCTTACACCATTAATGAGCGAGCTAATCCTTACATCATTAATGAGCGAGCTAATCCTTACATCATTAATGAGCGAACTAATATGACTTCGACTGAATAGGCGTAGCAGTCGCGAATGACGATAAAATGTGATGCGGTAATATTAGACTTCCCCGTGTCTCTTCGCCCGGCGACTTAGGAACACGAGGGACAGCTTATTCTATTACGTTATTAGCCAAGTGTTCCCATATTGGCCTGGTTATAGGTCCCAGGTCTGCCGTATTGGCACGAGGCCGCAGGCCGATGGCCAATACGGCTGACCGAGGACCTATAACCAGGCCAATATGGAAACACTTGATTAATGATATTTTTATTTAATAACTCACCAACAACCTTTTTTCCATCGAGTATAATACATGTATCAAGGAATATTTTAGTACAGCGACTCGCCCCAAATGAGGATATATATAATCTTCCTTGACAGTGGCCTTATTTCCCACGATTAATGTGGTGTCGATGTACCACTATAGTGGTTAAGTGGATTCCCTCTGCTATAATTCCCATGCTGTTATAGTAATCGTGTTTTAGTATACCCCAAAGCCTCAAACACCCAGTCACTCCCAATGTTAAATGATCATTTGGGGTACTATAACACGATTAGTATATAGAGTGTTGATGCATATAAAATATGTCTCATTAGTTATTTATTGATAATTTATTTTTAAATGAAGTTACACATTTTCTCAAACATTCTTCAAATGGAATTTCTTTTGGGGATACCTATTCTTAAGAAAAGGGGCATGGAATTCCTTTGGGGTAAACACAAAAGATCATTGCAGATTAATACTTTGGGGTACTATTTATTTAGTGCGAAGATTAAGGTGACGTCCATATTATTTGTGATTTTCATGCAACATTGTAGCGATGTTCATGCAACATTGTACCTATTGGTATCTAAAATCGATGAAACATTAGGAGGTAAAACTGCAACTACTGTAAGGTTGCAACAATGTTATATTTCTTTGTTCAGGTTCAGTATATATTTGCAACATTATCGTGATATTGATGCAACACTGTAGCGAATTTCATGCAACATTGTACCTACCGTCATGTAGAATTTATGACAGTTTATGATCTGAAATTCTGACGATACTGCAGTAGTATTGCAACAATGTTTCATATCTTTTAATGAGGTTCATTATATTTGTGCAAATTTGTTCTTATTTGGATGCAAAATTGTAGCAATCGTTATTTTTTGTCACAGTGTACCTTTCTTCATCATGCAAATCTCTCAAGTTATAATTTAGCCAAAGCGGGAAATTTTAGTATATTCAGCCAGGAGACACGAGCCCACCAAAAATGCGAATTTATAGAATTACAAGCGTCTGGTCCGTCATTCATAATTCAGTCGTCGTCCATTAGAGAATATCCGCGTCCATAATCCAAAGACCTATTCCATATTCCATATAACAGTATTAGCACCAAATTCAAAAAGTCAATCATAGTATACATGAACATAGGCTTGTTTCCTGCAAGAGAGAAGCGGTCAACAGTTTTCAATGATGCCGGCGAGACATCATGATGTTCCAAAAATATCAAATCCGTATCGCTGATCAGTATTCTTAACCCATAATATTCGTTATAAAGTCGTCATCTAAAGAATGATGTATCTCAGTCACGCTTTGATTGTGCCTATTCATATGAGTACCATGAGACTCTTGAAGGACATGGGTTCATAAGGCCCCTAGCCCCGGGTTAAGCGAAATTAGACACAAGTTACGAAATGTAACGCCATAGATCTTGCACGCTACTCTCGTCATTTCTAGTCATTTCAACATTTTGTTCAATTTTTGTTCCACATAGCAGCCTACAATTATACATTTCAACTTTCCCGATGGTAATAAATTCATACTTTTAACCAAGTGTAGGAACAGATTGAAATCACGTACTCGTATTTTCTTGCAAAATTGAAAATGTTCAACGATTGTGGGTTTTTATGAAAGGGATCATATGCTTCAGATTTTGATATAGCTGCGTGAGAGCGTGAAACAGACGCCAAATGCGTGAGTGTCACGCTCAATGCGCGAGGGTTAATACGGGAATTTATCCAACGTCTTTGCAGAAAATAAGAGATTTTAAAAAACTGAAATTTTATTTTTTACCCACACGTGAAATATAGAGCCACTCCTGCTTTCAGCGAGGATCGTGTATGCCAATCAACCTGAATTTGTGTGTTGTGGTGTCAACAAAGACGCATGCGTCAAGTAATCCACTTCATTGTGTTAACAATGGAAAGAGTAAAACCATTACAAAGATATGGAGACGTTGGATTTTCAACGTTGAAAAGACAGATCGAGAAATGCAGGCGGTCTAAATCTGTTCATTGGTTGCGAGCGATACCATCTACAAATACGCCGTCAAATGAAATAATTTGCACTGCATCATTAAATGGATAATTAACAGATAATTTCCTCTGCATATGAAAATGAATACGTTATGAACTTTTTGAAAAGTATCTACCTCTGTTATCAGGTATTTATTATCGTGGTTGTTTGCACTTTTTCAAAAATGTTGGAAATCTACAAATTAACGCACAACTAAAGCGTATCATAATTTCTTTGACATGCAAAGTGCGGTGCGACCGGTAGGCCAATAAATGGTTGCATATCAAAAGATCTTTGCTGAACCCTGCATTTGTTTATCCGGGTCTCTATGCGTTGGAGGCGGGAAAGTGGAATTGGCTATATATATATCAAGTGGGCGATGCGGAGTTGAGTGGGGCAGATATTTTTAGACGGATGCAGGCTTATTTTTCTGCTTAGTGGACCAACACGTGGCAAGGTAGTATTTAATAACTGGCGTCCGTAACAGTTCCATGTCTCATCGGATAGATATTATTTCGTACTACCAGTAGTTTGATAACGTACATACATTTTAATCGCCTGCATCCGTATGATTTTACGAAAGACGAGCGACACAACAAACAGCGGAACAACATTTTTGTGAACGACATTTTCTTTTAATGAAGATAAACATCATTTGTGTACCATTTTTGAACATTCAGTATGTACATGATGTGGACAAATACAGCTATACAATAGAAGCCGTCAGGAGAGTTTTTATAGCGCTACAACTGCTGCCTGTCAACAACTGTTCCTATCCGTAATGCCGACATTATGACGAGTGAAAACCACAACATGATTACACCTCTTGAACAGGAAATACATACAGTGTGTATTGTTCTGTATCCTCTCTCCATTCTCTTCAATGTATGCTCTCATAAAATATAGTGGCATTCCGTAGATACAATACTCGCTCAAATTACTAATTTACAACGATCATGTCTAATAGAATGTATTATATTGTGCTGCAGCTACGGCCATATTGCATTCCCCAATAGTTAACCCGCTATATGTGATGGAAATTTTTGAACATAATTTTAATTTTGATAGCGTACATAAGCCCTTCGCGGGGGTACGGGAGTTAGCGGGGGGCAAGCGGGCGAGCAGCATGAGTTTTGTACCATGTCTGCTGTCACGAGGGGAAGATTAATTTCCTGTACATGATGACTGCACATTGATAGTCACACATGTCCAGCTAATCATAACGTAGTATATGTCTGAAATAGCGCTGAACGAGACGTTAAACCCTAACTCACCCCACCGTAAAAAAATGGGGAGTGATAGCGCTATTATTTATGGCATTGGGGATAAAACCTGGTTTAATACTGTAAATAAAAATTAAAATTATGTTCAAATATTTCCAGCACAGCCAAACAAATTATTCGAGGGTGCACATTCCTCACAATCAACCCATATGATTTAGGCAGGTTTTCTTCCATCGCCACAAAGTCGGTCCCCCGTGAGTGCGGCCTATCGGAGAAGGCTCAATACCCATCTCCTACCGACAACTGCATGCCCAGAAGATCGAGATAGCCCACCCTGCTGGGCCAAATCGCCGGGTTGAGCGGGAGATGGCCCAGGTTGTACACCACCAAATGATCTTCTTACTATTTATGTAGTAAATTGACCTGAAACATGTCCAGAAAACTCTATTCCCAATATTTCCCGACGACTAATAACATATATAGTCAGAAAGCCTGGCTTCTGAATTCAAACATATCAAAAACTGAGGCGACCTTATGTACCATTTTTCCGAGCCACAGCTGGATAAAAATATGTCGGATTATCAACACCACCATGGCGACGGCAAAGGGTGTGTAATGAAAATATCCTGAAATTAAAATATTAAGCCTAGAGGAATAGTATTCTTTGTAATTAAATTTGTTTTATACTCTTCCAGACGCCGGTTTACCAGATCGTTTCTGTGTTAGAGGGAGAGAGGTCAGTAGTATAGTCACGACATTTAAACTCAGATTGGCCTACTTATTTGCTCCCCCGGGAAAAATTTAAGGGGGTTGTCACGTGGCGATCACGTGATCAAGGCATGTACTGACTTGTTCTGGGCTCTGCAGTTCTGCAATGCATGTAGCGACATTTGACCTACATCCGGGTTCTTGACGTCGGGGACTTGGGGTACCTACATTCGCTGACCTACATCCGGGACCTTTTCAACATCCGGAAAGTACACATAACCTGATGACGTCATCACGATAGTACTCCACACATGACGTCAGATCGCGAGTGACCTTGGAGCGGGGTTTCCCAAACCCAGTGAGGGTTTTTCCCCCGGGCCCGCCCGATCGCAGCGCGCGGGTTATCCGGCCGCATGCGTGATCATCGGAAGTGCGCGGGTTATCCGGCCGCACGCCTGCGCGGGTGAAAAAATGTCACTTCCGAGCTCTGAGCTCCGAGAGCTCCGGTGCTCCGAGCTCCAAGAGCTCCAAGAGCTCCGGAGCTCCGAGCTCCAAGAGCTCCGCCCCACGGGAGCTGAAGCTCCGAGAGCTCTGGAGCTCCAAGAGCTCCGCCCCACGGGAGCTACCACCACCACCGGGCGTTGACATTCCCGAGCTCTTGCATATAAACACGGCATGCATCTGTGAAAGCTTCATTATACGCCTGGTGTCCATGGAGACGAGAGCCATGATTTACGCATGTCACTTGTGTTCGAAGTCATTTTCCACGCCATTTAATCTACATAGACATTTGCTTTCCATACATAATAATCGTATACAGCGAAACCATCTCACGGAACGGATTCCCGATAACGTGTTATAGCCAGTGGCAGCCCGCCTACGAAACTACAAGGTTACAGAATGTGAGTTTCGTCCCAGGAAGACATAGACGAACCGTATTACTTTAACCCCGAGCAGACCAACGTGGTAGTGTTAGATGATCTGATAAGTGCGGCTAAGGACAATTTGAAAATCGTCGACCTATTCACCAAAGGGTCCCATCATCGAAATCTGTCCATCATCTATTTGACTCAGAATCTCTTTCCTCAAGGGAAGCGTCCAGAGATATTGCCTTGAACTGCCAATACTTTGTGTTGTTCTCCAATCCCATCGACAGAGCACGTGTGTTTGGTAGTCGAATTTATCGACCATTTCATGCAGGCGTTTCAAGGAGCGAGGTTATGGAAGGATTTGTTTAAAGGAATAGACAACCTTTGATAAACGTATATTGCAAATGAAAGAACAATTTCAGGAGTGTCCAAAACCATTTTTATTTCAATTTTGCAATTTTTTCCAACCGAGTAAGAAGCCGTTAATGATAAATTCTGTGGCTTGTAAGGCCGCCGCCATTACGGCAAGTTTAGTGACGTCACTGGGCCACAGAACACTGCAGTGAACTGGGAGGACACGCACAGTTTGCCTTGCACTGGAATAATCGCAGCCCGATAGGCCAGCAGGTGTGGCTATACATTCTTGTATTCTGTAACCTGCAAATACCGGCTAATGTTTGTACAATAACAATGATCTTATCCTTGTTGTTGAGAAATCGGGTTTGATCTGTCGGCCAGTCTAGACTGATAAAATATATGCTTTCGTTATTTTCCAATACTTTTCAGCTGATGACTACGCCAACATGCGTCAACATAATTAGGCAGTAAAACTGACTGAGATTGTTTAATGTAACCGAGAATGAGAATAATCTGATTTCTGTTTTACCAATTCAAAGAATCGAGCCTCAACAAAGACCGGCACGGGAAAACGAAACTAAATCTGCCTCAGCTGGAGGGCCATTTCTCCGGGGAAAGATTGTTCGGAGATTTTTCTCACCGTTGAACTGTTGCCGAAAGAAACTGTTCAGCATGACACGGCCGTTAAACATCCACCCAAATATCTAGCGTGCGAGAAAATTTACCTGAGAAAGTTTATGGAATAAATCCTTGTCAGCTAATGTCAGCACCTGCACATGTGCTCGTCTGATCGTTTCCTAACAGGACATCTCACAGCAGAGCCAACTAAACGAAATCGGCGACCCGGCCGGCTTTTACGGTACATGCATCCTCGACCGATTTCTACGGTAGATCGTCTTCAATGGGCTCGAACACGCCTGACACTTCTTGCTCCCAAGCAGCGTAGATGAAAGCACGGTTTGGCCCAGCCAGCCATTGTCATCAGTCAGGTTGAAAATCCCGGAAATGCAAGGCGTCGGACCCTTGGAAAAAGTTGAAAATCACTTGCTGCCATGTTTGCTGTCTTACAGCAGAGAGGCCCAATGACGTCATGAGCTAGTTGTCACGTGGATATCACTCCGCCGCTCATTGGTTAGACCATAAGGATGGCATAAAGATGGTGGCTCCCTTCATTCAACACATCTGGTCATTTTCCCAATGTTTGGGAGTATTTTTCTTCGTTAGAAAGAATCTCAAAAATAGGGAAAAAATATTTTTGGGCTCTGTTTGGATTGTTCTTTCAGTCGCAGTTTACGTTTGCCAAATGTTGTCTATTCCTTTAAAGAAAGTATGGACGCCGAGATGGGTAAGATGTTGGAGGCCACAGGAAACAAGTTTCAACACAAAGGGTATTCGAAAGAGGAAGCCACAATGCTAGCCCATAAAAGATTGGCACCGGTTTCACGTCAGCAGTATGCCGACTTGCTGACCCATATAAAATTGCTGGACAAGGACCCGGTTCATATGGAAATCGAAAGAACAGCGTCGATGTTGAAAACCTCGGGCATGAACTGGAAAGCGGCGTATGTCAGAGCAATAGCACAAAAGAAACATTTGTTCGAACGCATCATTAAGATCAAAGGCGTCTCACTATAAATAGACCACACGGCACCCGTCCTCTCATTTCACCATGAGCACTGCAGAGTCCAACTTGTTTGAACCCGACAACGACGATATTCTAGCCGAAGCGTTACGTCTAGCCAATGTCGATGCTATTATTGATGCAGCGCAGGGTGGGATCAACGACCAACACATGCGTTCTCATCTTACCACTCTCATAGATGACATCCAATGGGTGACACGCGTATGTCTTCTGCTGCATAAGAAACAGATAGTACCCAATGAGGATACCAACGCAACTACCGGTGCCCAGAATATGCTGACCCAGCATCAGGCATTTCAAACCTTTATGGAGACCCAGCTGGAGACGGGAAATTATCTTCTTCAACCTCCAACATCAACGTTCAGTGATGATCGACAATGCATAACGCGTTGAGATAGATATGGAGACGGGCGTTGAAACGGGCGCTAAGACGGGCGTTAAGGCGTTGACGGGCGTCACTGCATTTCGATGAATTAGTGTCTAGAAAATGAGAGCTTCTGAGCTAGTTCACCAGGGCGTTGAAGCGTTAAGCTGGCGTTGCTGTATATAAAAGCAAGTGTATTCCCAAAACACGCACAGTCGACGTTCCATTCAGCAGACACTCTACAACAATGTTCATGTGTACGACTTGCTCGAAGCCCTTTCATCGCCTGGACAGTTTACGTCGTCACAAACGTGCACGCCATGAAGTACCCACGCACACATGTGCAGAGTGTGATATAGTATTTAAGCATCCCACTCTCCAGATCGGATATTTCAGTTCCCATGGGCATGCATCCTCGAATGGAAGAACCAATGGAGGTCGATCCGCCGTCCCGAATTGAAGAGCCGATGGTGATTCATCCCAGTGTCGAGCAGGCCTTCTATCTCCTTTCTCTGCATTCTCGAGGGCGTTGAAGCGTTAAGCTAAGCGTTGACGGGCGTTACTGTCTATAAAAGCTAGTGTATTCCCCAAAACACGCACAGTCGACGTTCAACCGTCAACATGGCTTATACTTGCTTTGAGTGCGAATGCACGTTCACCAGACAGTACGATATGATGCGACACCAGAAGACTTTCCATCCAGACTCCGAGGAGCCCACTGAGGAAACGTATGAGAGTGTATCAACTGATGCCGAAACCGAGGTTGCTGACAGTCTATCTACTGATACGGAGAGCTTGACCTCAGATAGTCAGCCTACATCCCAGGAAAATGAGGCAGAACCTACCTTCTGGGATAGTAGTGTGCATGAAGCTATTCGTAGTTATACTGCGGTAATCGAAGACGGCGGGCAGGATAACTTACAAGAGGCGTACACCGAAATGCGGCCCTGCATCAGGAAAACAGCCATGGTCATCTATAAATGATTTGAATGTTAAACCAGACATTGTTCAAACTAAATCTGCTAGTAGATAGACTCCGAAAAATAACCCTAGGTTACGTCCAAATCTAGAATCTAACAGGAACTCTTTTCAAATACGTCTACACGCGGCAGATGCAGGAAAAAAAGAGGACGTGTTCATGAGGCGCTTGGGCAGAGTAACCTTGAATCCCTAAGGAGAGAGAAGTTTTATTCTGCAAGGGATCTCCTGAAGGAGGATATAGGCATAGCAATAGCAGGTGTAGATTTGAGCAATAAATAGTAGCGTTATCACTCTGCATTCTTTTACGGTGAGGTGAGTTAGGGTTTAACGTCTCGTTCAGCGCTATTTCGGACATATACCGACGATATAACTAACTACGATATGATTAGCTGGACATGTGTGACTATCCATGTACTGTCATCATGTAAAGGAATTTAATCTTCCCCTCGTGGCAACATACATGGTACAAAACTCATGCTGCTCACCCACTTGGGGGCTCCCCCCCCCCCCCCCCCCCTGCGAAGGGCTTATGTACGCTATCAACATTAAAATTATGTTCAAATATTTCCATCACATCATGTAGCGGATTAACTGTTGGAGAATGCAGCACGTAGCTGCAGCACAATATAATATTTTTTATTAGACATTATCGTTGTAAATTAGTAATTTGGGAGAGTATTGTAACTACGGAGTGCCGCTATATTTTATGGGAGCATACATTGAAGAGAATGGAGAGAGGACACAACACAATACTCACTGTATGTATTTCCTGCTCAAGAGCTGTAATCCAGTTGTGGTTTTCACTCGTCATAATGTCGGCATTACTGATACGAACAGTTGTGGCTAGGCAGCAGTTGTAGTGCTATAAATTTAACTTCCCTGACGGCTCTTATTGTATAACTATATTTGTCATACTGAATGTCCAAAAATGGTACAAAAATGGTGTTCCGTTGTTTGTTGTATCGCTCATCTTTTGTAAAATCATACGGATGCAGCGATTAAAATTTATGTATGTTATTAAACTACTGAGAGTACAAAATAATATCTATCCTATGAGATATGGAACTGTTACGCCGAGGGCCAATACGACTGACCGAGGACATATAACCTGGCCAATATGAAAACACTTGGTTAATGATATTTTTATTAATTAACTCACCTACAATTTTTTTTCATCGATTAGATAAATACATGCACCAAGGAATACTTTAGTACAGCGACTCCCCCCAAATCGGAATATGTAGGCCTATTTCCTACGATTATTATTATGTGCTTTTTGAAGTGTCATTATCGTCGGAAAGTCGACCCCCTCTACAGTAACGCTATCGGAAACGACGGCGATAATCGAGACGGTGAATATGTCGATCATCTTCAACCTGGGCGGGGGTCTTCAACGTATTGAAACGAAGTCAAAAAGATACAGGCAGATGAGACTAATAGTATTTGATAAGAACGGTGCAGCAAAATACAATCTTATAATCTGGTGCAAATTTGGTCCAAATCCAGTCCCGATGTGAGGATCGAAGACGTATCATGCTATGGAGATTCCATAGTTTTCAACATCATTTTACAGGTGTTTCGTCCGCATAATTTCTATCCGTTCTATCCATATGTCAATAACTCTTCTAGCTGCAAGTCCGACATCTGTCTTAAACTATCACTGTAGTCCTCGCTTCGCTCATCAGTGTACTGCTGTAAATGTTAGATCGCTGTGTTTCGTCTGCTTGTGCTTTGCGTGTCGATGTCGCGCTCTCGTCACTGTGGTCTATTTCAGCATGACTTACCTCACTTGATTTCAAGGTTTGTGTATCGGCACTATAGCTCTATCAAAATTATCACAGAAGCCATTGAATATCCGTTCGAAGTCAGAGAAATCAGTGACATCATTCGGAGAAGATCGCGAATCGAGGATCATTCATCCTCAGCGTCGCCATGTTGAAAGTCATATTGGCCCGGGCCATATTGGCCCTGTTTTCCCGTATTGGACCGGCTTTTCCGTATTGGCCCGCCTTCCTCATATTGGCCCGGTTTGAGGTCATATCAAGCAGGCCGATTTCCTTATATTGGATTAATATCATTGATAGTTGATTAATAACAGGCGGTCCGTTGGAGTGTCACTTATATCCCATACCCAGTGAGATTGCCGAGTGATAAACCGCACACACTTCTAAGACCGTACGCGGCATTGTAAACATAAATACATTATGACGCCTCCCTATGTAATTGAGGCTGGTACATGAAAGAACTGCACTGAAGTTTTCTATCGAGAGAAATACAAAGTTATTTCAAGCGTGATATATTATCGATATCACGGAGAAATGGTAGTCATTTTGTAGAGTACATTTTGTTCTACACGCTGCAAAAACGAAAATTTATGCAAACTTATCTACTGATTTCTGACAAGGTCCAAAGTAGACGACTAATTGAAATGGACAGACTATAGTTATTAAATTCTGCGTTGCCACGTGTTGGCTCACTAACCAGAAAAATAGGCCTGCATCCGTCTAAAAATATCTGCCCCACTGAATTCCGCATCGCGCACTTGCTGTATATATAGCCAATTCCACTTTCCCGCCTCCAACGCATAGAGACCCGGATGAAAAAAGGCGGGATTCAGCTAAGATCTCTTGATATGCAAGTCTGTATTAGCGTATTTGCATGTCGAAGAAATTATGATGCGCTTTACTTGTGCGTTTATTGGATGACTCCCAACATTTTTGAAAAGGTGCAAACAACCAAGATAATAAATACCTGATAACAGACATTACTATTAACGGTAGATACTTTTCAGAAGTTCATAACGTAGTCATTTTCATATGCAGAGGAAATTATCTGTTAATTCTCCATTTAATGATGCAATGCAGATTATTTCATTTGACGGCGTATTTGTAGATGGTATCGCTCGCAATCAGTGAGCAGACTTAGGCCGACTACAGTTCCCGATCTGACTTTTCAACGTTGAAAATCCAACGTCTTCATATCTTTGCAATGGTATTAATAAATTAAGCATGCAAAAGGCGTTTACTCTTTCCATTGTTATTAAAATGATGCATGCGACACCACAACACCCAAATTCAGGTAGATTGAAATACACGATCCTCGCTGAAAGCAGAAGTAGCTCTATATTTCACGTGTGAGTAAAAAAGAAACCTTCAGTTTTTGAAAATCTCTAATTTTCTGCAAAGGCATTGGATAAATTCCCGTATTAACCCTCACGCATTGGACGTGACACTCACACATTTGGCGTCTGTTTCACGCTGTCACGCAGATATATCAAAATCTGAAGCATATGATCTCTTTCATAAAAGACCAAGAATCGTTGAAAATTGTCATTTTACAACAAAAAACAGAGTAGACTACGTGATTTCAAAAAATTTCTACACTTGGTTAAAAGTATGAATTTATAGCATCCGTGAAGGTTGAAATGTATAATTGTAGGCTGTTATGTGGAACAAAAATACGAAAATGTTAAAATGACTTCTACAAATTCGCATTTTTGGTGGGCTCGTATCTCCTGGCTGAATATACTAAAATTTCCCGCTTTGGCTATATTATAACTTTAGAGATCTGCATGATGGAGAAAGGTACACTGTGACAAAAAATAACGATTGCTACAATTCGGCATCCAAATACGAACAAAATTGCACAAATATAATGAACCTCATTAAAAGATATGAAACAATATTTGCAATATTATTGCAATATCAGGTCATAAACTGTCATCAATTCTACATGACGGTAGGTACAATGTTTCATGGAATCCGCTACAATCTTGCATCAATATCACAATAATGTTGCACATATATACTGAACCTGATCAAAGAAATATAACATTGTTGCAACATTGCAGTATGGGCACCGTTTTACCTTCTAATCTTTCATGGATTTTAGATCGCAATATGTACAATGTTGCATGAACATCGCTACAATGTTGCATGAAAATCACAACAATGTTGAACGTTATCCTAATCTTCGCATTATATAAATAGTACCCCAAAGTATTAATCTGGAATGATCTTGTGTGTATACCCCAAAAGAATTCCATTTCCCGTTTCTTAAGAATAGGTATCCCCAAAAGAGTGAGTGAGTGAGTGAATAGGTTTTAACGTCGCTTTCAACATTTTTTCAGCTATATCACGACGGGGAAGGGAAGGGAGGGGAGGGGGAGGGGCAGGGATACCTACTTGTAACAGAGCAGATCTAATGCTGCCATTTTATAGTGCTGTCCCACTGAAATATCATGCCGTAGGCAGACATGGCACCCCACTCAGTCACATTATACTGACACCGAGCGAACCAGTCCTTGTTCTATCCTCTTAATGCTGAGCGTAAGCGAGGGAGCAACAAGTTCCATTTTTCAAGTCTTAGGTATGACCCGGCCTGTATCCCCAAAAGAAATCCCTTTTGAAGAATGTTTGAGAAAATGTGTAACTTCATTTAAAAATAAACTATCAATAAATAACCAATGAAATATATTTTATATGCATCAACGCTCTATATACTAATCGTGTTATAGTACCCCAAACGATAATTTAACATTGAGAGTGAATGGGTGTTTGAGGCTTTGGGGTACTACAACACGATTAGTATAAGAGCGGGGCATCCTCTGACAAGGAGAACACTTCCGGACAGGAGAGACTAATCGATGAGGAAATCATGGGGCGCTAAAACACGATCTTGCCAGCATTTGACTTTGAGAGTGTTAGTAAATTTCATCCAATCCGAGAGGATTAGTAATTACTACTATCTAGGAAACAACATAACGCACTTTAATAGCCTTTTAGGATGAGAGTAAATTTCACCATTTGATTACAGTTGTCCCAGTGTGCACCGGCAAAAGTGTCCCATTCCGCCCAGGGTGCATGATATATTCCGTTTTATGAAAAAAACAACAAAAACAAACTAATACATACATCTGAGATAATAAATCCATATAATCGACATTTGTCCATCCGCTCTCAGTAGTAACAAAAGAGCAATGAAGTACTGCTAAAAACTGCTAATAAAATATCATCGTCAGTTCTAAAAATTTACTTGGACTGCTCAAAAAACTTCTTTTTTTTGCCCCTAATTTTTAAAAAATCATAGTTTTGTACTTCTAATCATATAAGTGTCGTGTGTGTGTGTGTGTGTGGGGGGGGGGGGGGGTAATAATGTAATCTGCTTCCTGCCATTAACATTGGATGTATATGACTTGTCCCACTGTACCCCAACCTCCGCCACTTGGAGACAAAAGTCATACTTGCCCCCACGTTCTCAAGTTAAGTAAAAACAGCCTTTCCCAAGTAAATCTATATTCCACGTATCGTAAGTAGTATATAACAAGCCTTTCGGGTCGTATTCTCCGCGGATGTAACTATGACGTCACAACTTCATATGGTGGCGCCATCTGTACACTTTGGATGCAAGGGAGGAAACGAGGCGGTGGGGAGGTCACGGGGAGATCACAGAGGTCAAGTGCACTATAGTTCCGGCAACCTTTGACCTCGAATTCTTCCGCGGTGATGCGGTCTGGTGGTAATGCGGTTGCGGGAGAAAGCTTCCGCGGACAGAAAGTAGTCCCATGGGTTGAGGAGACAACTCGAATGTTTGGCCGCCATCTTGAATTTTTGCCTGGTCTCATGTCACGGTAAATTGAGCAAGACTACCCTCAAAAAACCCTCACATTACCCTCAAAAAACCCTGTAAGACATATAATAATAATAAAGATACCATATAGGTGTTGTACGATCTTATTATGACGAGTCTAGCATCAGTGCCACCCCAGGGTTGAGCGTTTATTGTCCGATATGTCTCCGCAAAAAATAAACAAACAAAATGGCGGCGCTTGCTATGGGGATTCCCTTTTGACATCACGACATCGATCGCGCTGCCCTCTGGAGGCAAGGAAGACAACTTCTGACTGGGCGAACCCTCTGTAGGACAAATGGCGGGTCATCTCCCCTGATTCGAACATTTGCGTCTTTACGGGGAATGCCTGTATGATGTATAGGGGTGGTCATTTTTTGGCTGCCTGCCTGCCTGCCTACCTGCCTGTTTGCCTGCCTGACCTCTAGATGTATAGGTCCACACGGTGTGGACGTTTTGGAGTCTAGGGGGGCCACTAATGGTCCAATGGGATCGAGTGAGGTATCAAAGTGAAGCATTCGTGAAGGGGCATCTGATGGGCTGGGTATGGGGTTGAAATATCGGCATTCTGCTCATGCGCGGTGGCCAAAGGGTATGGAAATAGACGTTTTGGAGCTGGGGGAGCCACTAATGGACCAATGGGGTCGAGTGAGGTATCAAAGTGAAGCATTCGTGAAGGGGCATCTGCCTGGACTAGCGGCTCGGGCGTTGTCACCATTCTGCGCATGCGCAGACAGGGAATTGCGGGAAAAGGGTATGGAAATAGACGTTTTGGGATCTAGGGGAGCTCCTAATGGGCCGATGGAGTTGTATGAGGTATCCATGTGAAGCCTATGTGAGGGGGCATCTGACTGGACTAGTGGCTGGAGCGTTGTCACCATTCTGTGCATGCGCAGACAGGGAATTGTGGGAAAAGGGTATGGAAATAGACGTTTTGGGATCTAGGGCAGCCCCTAATGGGCCGATGGAGTTGTATGAGGTATCAATGTGAAGCCTATGTGAAGGGGCATCCAGTCATGGGTGGGTGCATGTACAATTTTTCCTGAAAAAAACCCCGGAACACGGACTTTATCGAACAATCTGGGAAAATGGCTATATGGGGTATGGGGGGTATATAGGTCGTCGGGCTTAAACGGGGCTTGCCTATCAATAGAGTTATCTCCCCAGCCATTTTGGGGCAGTGAAGGAAGGTATTTGGTGTAGAGAGGGACCATCCCTGGTCCGAATGCGTCGTATGATGTGTCATCTTGTAGCAACGTCCGCCAACGCCAAGCTTAACGCTTCAACGCCCTGGTGAAATAGCTCAGAAGTTCTGATTTTCTAGATATTCCATGGAATTGTCACTAATTCTTCGAAATGCAGTGACGCCCGTCGAAGCCCGTCGTTACGCCTTAACGCTCTAACATAACGCCTTGACGCCATGATATAGACCGGAGAGAGAACAACAACAACAACAACAACAACGACGACACATGAGAGAACAACAACAACAAGAAGTTTTTTCATATAGTTTATTTTCCCCAATGTTACAGCATACCCAAGCTGGGGGAGCCGCGTTGGGTATGTTTACAACTCAAAAAGACTCTTGCCCAATCAGAGGCCACCATTTGCATCTGTCATATTCGTTCCTGTCCGTTAGATGTATTCTTGTCCAATCAGAAGTCGCCATTTCAGCAATTTCCATCTTCGACCATGTTCGCTCTGAACCGTTTATTCTAATCATCGTCGGACAGGCCTGGATATTCTTCGGGCAGCATGTCCTGAAACAGTTGTTTGCGCATTCTGATCGCATTTTCCAGGGCCTCGGTGGGTGGTAACCCCATAGCCTCTTCCAAGTGACGCTTGGTCTTCATGATGGACCTGTGCGTGGGATCGCCTTTCATTTCAAGCGGTAGTAAGGTATACTGTTCATAGATCGCCATGGCTGTTTTCTTGATGCGGGGGCGCATTTGGGTGTACGTCTGTTGTAAATTATCCTCTCCGTCGTCCTCAATCGCTGCAGCGTAAGTATTGATAGCTGCTGTCACAATACGATCCCAGAAGGTAGGTTCTGCCTCACTTTCCACGGACGTATGCTGACTATCTGAGGTCAAACTCCCCGCATCACTAGATAGACTCTCGGCAATCTATGTTTCGGTATCAGTCGGTACACTCTCAGCAGTCTCTGTATCAGCATCCGCCTCAACGGACTCCTCAGAGTCTTCAATCCCATGTATAGTTTTCTGGTGTCGCATCATATCGTAATGTCTGGTGAACATGCGTTCGCACTCAGAGCAAGTATAAGTCATGTTGACGGTTGAACGTCGACTGTGCGTGTTTTTGGAAATACGCTCGCTTTTATAGACAGTAACGCCCGTCAACGCTTAGCTTAACGCTTCAACGCCCTGGTGAATTAGCTCAGAAGCTCTGATTTCCATGGAATTGACACCAATTCATCGAAATGCAGCGACGCCCGTCAACGCCCGTCGCTACGCCTTAACGCCCGTCTCAACGCCTTAACGCCCGTCTCAACGCCTTAACACACTTTCTTAACGCTTTAACGTCGTTTAATGATGCGTTCAAACAAATGTTGCTTTTGTGCTATTGCTCTGACATACGCCGCCATTTTGGAGCCGCCATGTTGGATCCGCCATTTTGGAACCGCCATCTTGGATATGTCCCATAATCCACCGGGTCAAAATACTCGCTTCTGATTGGACGAGTGCTCTGTGACGGATTTGAAATACTCGCTTCTGATTGGTGTACGTCGCTAAAGGTGACCGGAACTGACCTTTGACCCCGGCGCGCAAAGGTTTCCACCGCGGTGGAAACCTTTACACCGCGCGCGCCGGGGTCAAAGGTGTTTTTGGAAATACGCTCGCTTTTATAGACAGTAACGCCCGTCAACACTTAGCTTTACGCTTCAACGCCCTGGTGAATTAGCTCAGAAGCTCTGATTTCCATGGAATTGACACCAATTCATCGAAATGTAGCGACGCCCGTCAACGCCCGTCGGTACGCCTTAGCGCCCGTCTCAACGCCTTAACGCCCGTCTCAACGCCTTAACACACTTTCTTAACGCTTTAACGTCGTTTAATGATGCGTTCAAACAAATGTTGCTTTTATGCTATTGCTCTGACATACGCCGCCATTTTGGAGCCGCCATGTTGGATCCGCCATTTTGGAACCGCCATCTTGGATATGTCCCATAATGCACCGGGTCAAAATACTCGCTTCTGATTGAACGACAGCTCTGTGACGGATTTGAAATACTCGCTTCTGATTGGTGTACGTCGCTAAAGGTGACCGGAACTGACCTTTGACCCCGGCGCGCAAAGGTTTCCACCGCGGTGGAAACCTTTACACCGCGCGCGCCCGGGTCAAAGGTCAGTTCCGGTCACCTTTAGCGACGTACACCAATCAGAAGCGAGTATTTCAAATCCGTCACAGAGCTCTCGTCCAATCAGAAGCGAGTATTTTGACCCGGTGCATTATGGGACATATCCAAGGTGGCGGATCCAACATGGCGGCTCCAAAATGGCGGCGTATGCCCGTTGAGACGGGCGTTAAGGCGTAACGACTGGCGTTGACGGGCGTCGCTGCATTTCGATGAATTGGTGTCAATTC